>KZ653408.1:58733-74501 GCA_001010745.2 Gerris buenoi
ACCGATAAAAAACATTGTGACCCCCCGGGGGATCGAACCCGGAACCCTTTGGATCGAAGACAAAAAAATCATAATTACATAACGGGTGTGCTAATTCATCTACAAAACCCTAAAAAGTACTTGGGGCAAGTACTTCCCTGTGCTTTTTTTTAAGTATACACATATATAAATATGAAATCCCCCATCTTAAAAAATATGTGTGAGGCTCTCACACATTACAAGTGAATCTTAAGTCCTAGAATACATTGTTTTCTTTCATTTTTTGACGAATTTATTAATTCAGGAATAAGAAATGGTTATGGGAAATTTAATTGAAAAAAAAAGATATTGCTACGCTAAGGCAACCACATTTATTCCAGTAAAAATAAATGTTTGTTTTGATTTGCTGGTCATTAAATAGATATAATACAATTAATCTGTAAAGATGTTACACTTGGACGAGTCTCAAATCGCAAACTTCGTTACACGATTTCACTATATGAAAAAATTCACTCTACCGCCGCCAAAGAAGTTTCACTTCAAAAACCCTTGGTTCCCAATATTTCCCGTATATACTGAGTGAATATTTATATAAATATATTAAAAAACTATTTATTTTACCGAAACGGTGCCAGGTTAAAAGTGGTTAAATTGTAGAAAGGAACAGTTAAAAAAAAAAAAAAAAAAGTCTATCGGACAATAACTATAAATAGGTGGGTGTTGAAGCCGTTTTTAATCAAATCAGTTATATGTCGGATAAAGTACTGTTTACAGTTGAGGAACATGAAAAGTTGGTGGATACTGTTTCAAAATTTCCTGTTATTTATTTTTCTTTAACGAGATCGAAAATGTAGCCGACTTTTTAGTTCCAGTAAAATGTCTTCGTCTTCAATCTATTTTTTAAGTGCAAATAGAAGAGCGAATCGCGGACACTCATTATTGTTACCCTCTCACTACCGAGGCCGCAGATAACTGAACGTATGTGGGTCGTTTTCAAATAAATTGGGCATTTGGCTTTTTCTAAATGCCGAAAAATAAAAGTTTTTTATACATTTTTGATACATCCTCCCTTTACTATCTAAATTATGTTTTCAGGCAATTATACGTTAACGTTACCATCGAAAACTGCACTATTTAATACTTACCTCATTTTTCCTGCAGCAATAATCGTTCTAAATGAGCAATTTAATAACTTAACGTGTAAGAGACCCTCATTTATTTAACTTTATTCGTAAAATGTAAAAAAATTACCAACATGTGTCACATACGTTACTTACAATATTAGAAAAGTTCAAATATTTTTAGTTTCAAAGCTGATAATTTTAAAGTAATGAGCTGTAATTGTTATAAAATCATATTTTAAACAAAAAAAATATACCTTCTTGCATAAATTATTAATAAAAGTAACTTTCAGAAGAAAAAGAAATTCATATATGTTGGTAATGTACGTGACATAGGAAAATAAGTTGCATTAGGAAAATAAAAATGTAAAATTCACCAATGAAAAAATCTTATTTTTTTAAGTATTATGTATTTATATGTCTTAATATATGTTTAAGAAAAATCATTGCACTTTAATCATTGCAAAAAGAAACGATTTTACGCAAAATAAAGAAATGACAATGATGGATCGTCGGACAATGATGGTTATGGATCGAGATGGGTTGCGGATTCTCCTGGATGCCCTATGCTTCTATAGGAGCCACAGGAACTAAGTCTACCTGAAATATTTCTGAAATTGTTTCACTTTTCACTGATTGTTTCTTAGGGTCTAGAGTATAAATAGATAAGGGATGATAGTAAGGTATAGGGGAGGGGGGGGAGGAATAAGATAGTGTCAAAGGAGTAAAGGTTATTAGCACTAGACAGCAGTAGGAGGCAGAGAAGGGAAGACTTAGAAGAAAGTGCCAGTCACTTCTACTAGGTAGCGCTTGGTATTTCCAGGTGTTTCCAGCTTACACAGGTTATTGACTCCCATGATTCCAGATAATCCTTTCCACCTCCACGTTAGACAGGTTTCCAGCTTATACAGAATCCAAAAACCTATCACTTAACAACAATTAAATNATTTCTATCTGGATACCTTCTTTACATAAAAGTTACTTAAATATTATTAAATATAAAACTGCTTTTTATTTCATTTTCTTGATATAGAATTAAATTTATTTTATAAATTCTTTCAATGGGTAAAAGTTGTTTGCAATATTAATTTTAATATGATCATCTGTGTTTGTATATAAGAAGAACTAATTTCTTTAAATGTACCTTTTAAATATAATAGTTAAAGTATTTTATTAGTTTTTTTTTAAGAATTTTGATTTCTTAAAAGTGGTTCTTTTGCCTCTGGACTACCAGTTTTTTAAACTTTTCTTTCAAAATCGTTGCGGAAATTAAAAGAGGCTAGATTTCCGTACTTAAGCCGGCTAGGAAGAGCTGAGGCTGTAGCCAGACTTCAGGCCCTTGTTGATAAGCCCTTTTCTCCCCCCTCTTTCCGACCTCTAAAAATAAAACCCTATTTATCACCCTTCCCTCTCCCCGTCTCATCTTCACCCTCTCTTACCAGAGAGCGCTCCCCTCTCAATAAATTATTTACCGATATCGCTCCATTAAACGTTTATTTTTGTATTTTTTTTTCTTTTACACCACTAAATAGAGACACAGGGTATTTAGCCTGCGATATTGTTTGACAAAACTGTCCAACCCTTTTTGTCAAGTTGATCAAAAAAAACAAAGCAACTTTTTTTTACTTCTTTTGCCTGTATTTTCTCTTTTGGATATATTTTTTTGACCGAATTTCATTTTGATCCATTTTTGTTCTACTTTGAACTTTTCAAATTTGACAGTTTATAGGTGCAGGGTTAACAACTGTCAACTTAATAATACACAATACTCTCATATAAAATATCAAATACATATCTATGTTTATGATACATATTACCTACATTTGTGAGTGTGTGTGTAACCACGTGTAATAAATACATTTTATTGATATTAATATAAAGGCTTAATTGGTTAACGCATATCATATGAAACATTTTTATCAGTAATATAATACCGTGATTTTGCACACTGCAATAATTTGGTATACAATTAGTGTTAGTGAGAGACACCAAGGGATGTGCCACGCAAGCGTGACACATAGGAACTGTTCCAACAACAGACATTAGGTCATTAATAGGGCTCGGCATTTTGCATATTTGCATATATTTTTTGCGATATGCCCAAGGTGAGAGAAGGCCAAATATGCCATATTCAAGCAATTTTGTCAGTCTAAATTGAAATTTATCGTGCATATATTCGCAGTTTTGGGAATAAATGCATATATTTGGCATTTCATAACAAAAGTACTATTCTCCCGCTTTTTAGGGTTTCGTTTGAAAAACCAGAAAAAAACCCTTATAGTTTAGTTCCTGTGTCTACCTGTTAGTCACTCTGTACGGTTCCAATAACTTTTGAACCAAAAGAGATAAAATCATGAAAATTTCCAGTATAAAAGATCGTTTTGTCGTGCACACAGAAAAAAAAGCGAACTCAAAATTATCAGCTGTTCAAATTCAAAATGGTAGATAATTCACGTCACGCAAAAAAAAAAATTAAGTGGGGTATCAAATAAAAGGTATTAAAGAGTAAATTACAAATATATATACTACTTAGGGTTAGTGTTAAGTTTTCGGCTCAATTTTGTCAAAAAAAAATTGAAATCTTACGTGCCACCCCACCCCCCTCCCCCCCTCTAAAATCGTAGTGCCGCTGTTACTGAAAATATAGAAAAATATGCAAAATGTGCGGTCTGGTGGGCCATAGAAAAAATAATATTAGCAATTTGATCTGATTTACTGGAAATCCAAGATGGCGGATAATTCATGTCACTATTTTTTTTTCTTCTTCTTTTCCCAGCACTTATTATTTAATGGTTTAACTGTTTTGACCGCATTTTATTGGCTCAATTTTAAGATTTTTTTGTGCATATGTATAAATGCATATATTGGGCATCTTCATGCACATATCGAGGTTTTATTTTGCATACATTGCCGAGCCCTCATTAAGATTTTGGCTCGGCATTATGCCATGTCCTGCATCGTTTTGTCGCGTCCAACTCAGTCAGTGAGTCGGATTCAAAGTAGAATCATTGTGAGGAACAAACTCAGAACTAAACAAAATAATGTTATCATCTTGGGGCTATGGTGATAAGAAGTTATTGCTTTCTTCTTTGCGATGATGACAAATAGATTAATTAAAGGGGAAACAGTCACAACAAAAACCCTTAATGGACCAAACACACGTGTAATGGAAAGGTGTGTTTTCTTTTGCTACTAACAAATTAATTTCAATAAATCAAATGTAATTAATATCAAGACAACTTAGTTCAAACAGGAATGTTTATTATTGATTTATTACTTTTTGCCTTTGTTATATGTAAAATGAAACAAGAATTAATCACCTTGTGGTCAATATCCTATGTTTTTGCTTTTATCCTAGGAATCCTGGTATAATTGCGCTATAATCCCTAAAACTTATCCTCGCCTTGGACCGCTGTATAACATCCTTCTTACTCCATATGTGTTTCCATTCTTAACCACGTAATCGATTTGTAATTTTATAACCCATACATCAATATTAATTGTTTGAAATTATAATTTTATGTACACTATGTACTATGTATATAATATATTTATTTGCTACTTAGCTTACCGAAGGTAAAGGAAACTATGTGATCGTTCTGAAGAGCGAATTTTTTTTGGTTCCGTTTTTGTTAGTCAGTTTGTTGGTCTGTCAGTCTGTCTGTCGCAATCAATATATCTTAAAACTACTTGTCTGATTTTATTGACATTTGTATGGTAGGTCGTAATTAGCCCATTGTTGGTCCCATATAAGTTTCAACTTTTTGCACCCATTTGTTCCTCTTCCACGTTCGCACATACATACATTTATTTACATCCAAAAGTTCTCATCTGATTTTTATGAAATTTTCATGGTTTGTTGAACGTAGCTCGGAGATAGATCAAGATTAATTCCAACCGTCTATACTCTTTAAATTTTGCTAAAGTGATACTTTAATTCATGTACACCAAAATAAAAGTAAGACAGATTTAAAAAAAAAAAAAAAACGAGGGTTAATTAAATAAATTTGACAATAATATGTTGTAAAAAAGGATAAAATCATTTAAGTGTAAGCTGAAATAGGATGTGAGGAAGCTATATGCCACACTAATATAGACTTCCTTTTTTTTAATATTTAGTTTTTGTCGCGTTTTTCCCCATGGTCCTAATTATTATAAGAATATAGGATTATAATATTTGTGTACACAGCTTGATTTTTCGGTGAAATCCGCCTCAGGAAGGGGTTGAAGTCCGACGTTTCGCTTCCACTACTGGAAGCATCTTCATGGTTATGGTGCATCGTGATGTTGACTTGAAGCAGACACAAGATGAACAGGTTTGCTTCGAATCAACATCACAATGCACCACCCCCCTGAAGATGCTTCCATTAGTGGCAGCGAAACGTCGGACTTCAATTCCTTCGGGACGCGGATGTCAACGGAAAAACAATATTTACTACTTAATTGATGTAATTATTAACTACTTTCCACGTTGGCGGAAACAATTAGCATACAGGGTGTCCCAGCTAATATGGAACAGCGAAATATCTCCGGAACCATGATAGATAGAAAGATGCGGTTTTCAGGGTTCGATAAAGGCTAAAAAGGCGCTTCTAAAACATATGCTCAACATTTTCTGTGTGCAGAAAAAGCATGTGCAGCACACAAANCACCGATCAAAGACAAAAACTTATATATAGAATGTCTTAAGTTGATACTTAATAACGGTACCTTCCAGTTCAACAATAAATTCTATGCTCAAAAACATGGCATCCCTATGGGTGGTGCCTTATCCGTCAATGTCAGTGGTATTGTTCTAAATCACTTACTTAAAAACACACTTATTTATATAAAGCCAAAACTTATTATAAAATATATCGACGATCTCTTTGTCATTATCAAAGACAGTGAAATAGAACCCTTAATGGAGCTTTTAAATAAATTCCACCCTAGACTCCACTTTACGGTAGAAAAAGAAATAAACAATAGGCTCAACTACTTGGATATAACAATTATTAAAAATAATAATGGTGTGATCACTACGGAATGGTATGAGAAAGATATTAAAAGTAATAGGTTTATAAAGAGTTTATTGGTAATCCGAGTTAGTGCCGGTCGTCCAACTCAGATTATCGAGACTACTGTATGGCTAATATTTAAAAAAAAAAAGTTGTAAAAAAATAAAAAAATAAAAAATAAAAAATGGAACCCTCCCTTAAATAAAAATATGGCATAAGTTTACATAACAAAAAATATCATAATGTATGTCATTACAAAGCTATTAAAGAATGCATTAATTATTACTGTGTATTATTACTATTATTATTATTAACATGCTCAAAATACAATATTCTATAAACCATCATCTAAGCATTTCTATAGCATAGTCAAAAGACCGTCGCTAGAGTTTGCTTTCACAATTATTTTATATATGTATTTAATACTACAATTTTTTTTTTTTTTTTTTTTTCCTTAATAGCACTTACAATTTTTGAATATATAAACAGTTCATTTATAATTAATCCATGCAATAACTGGTTAATACGATATCTTATTAGTATAGAAATAAACAATAATTCATTAATATTATATGATTATTACATCATCATGCATACTATCTAAGCAATATTTATTATTATATACATACATTTATTAATAACTGATATTTTTAACAATAACAAGGACATGCATTAAAAGATATTTAACAATAACTAAGATTTTAAGTAAAAGATGTATAACAATAACAATGACATGCAGTAAAAGATATATTTATTTTGGTGTTGTGATAGAAATTAATTTTCATTTTTCTTATTAATAGTAACTTACTTTAACCTCCGGATTTTTTATTTTTATTTATTTTGTTTATATCATCGATAGAGCCGTCATAATGCCCTAACTTTTTAGCTCTAATATATTGATTCTTATCTTCTAAACGCTATTTACCAACGTTATTATTCTTAAAACATACTATTTCTTTCTGCAGATAAACAAAATGATAATTGATTTTTCAACAAAGATAAGACATAAACGTTAACGTGTTCTTAAAATATAATTATGTTTAAAAATACGCGAAAGTAGGAATAATCTACGACATAATTTATAATCTTAATAAATAGAAACAAATTAAATATTTTTAACCTTATTTCAAAACTAAAATACTAATGGGGGGAAAAAATAAATAAATAAATAGAGAAATAAATAACTAAATTAAAACAAAAAATAAATAAATAAACTGAATATGTATGTTGTATATGTTATCAACGCAACCCTATTCCAAAATGAGAAACGTTATTTTACCTAGTTATTTGTAATATGTTTTTAAAGCAAGCTTCAATATTATCACTTGCACAAAATAAAATGATTTGAAATTAATAACTATCTAGTTGGACTAATTACCTAATTGCCTGTTGTTGTTGCTAATAATAATTGTTGATGTACTGTTAAAATGTACTGGGTTTGTTTGATTATTATTAGTTACTAATTTTTAATTTTAATTACATTCGGACATTATAAGGTGCCTATATTTCCAAGCTACTTTTAAGTAACTGACTAATAATTTATAATTATTTTCATTGAGCTGTGATATATATTCTTCAAAAGATAAAATTTTCTTAGCAAAATATTGTACCCTAAATTCAGATAATACAGGACAGCGAGCTACAAAATTATTACTGTGTACCGTTTTGTCATATTTTTATTTTTAAGGGGGGGGGGAGAGATTAAAGTATCGTTTTTTAACTGGTTTTACGAGTTGGCTACTTAGGTTGTTAATAAAAGGGAAGCTTATTAATCATTTTGTACTAATCTAATCGAGACCTTTACTGCAGTACTTTTTTTGGATGAAAAGATAAAAAAAAAACACCGAGGCTTGGCTTGGTCAAATATTTTGGAAAAAAATTAAAAGTTAACCGCAGTATTAAAAGCAAAGTTTTTTGTTTTTTTTAATACATATAATAACAATTTTTTTAAAACAATATAATATTAAATTTTTCGCCCCTGTATAAAATCTCTTATGAAGCGCAGTTGTCCAGTTAGTAAAATGACACGAGTAACCTCTATCATGTCATAAATACACCAGAGCTAATTCAACTATAAAAAAATAAGTGCTTCACCTTAGCAGAAGCACAACTCTTTATTACGTTCCTGTCTCAGTTATAATTCAGTTCGCTTCAAATTCATATTTTGTTAAAAATACTATCATAGCAACATTTGTTCTTAATTAGGTCCTAACATTTGATTAACACGTGTTGTTTTCAGGTGCAGCTAATATTCAGGTGACAGGAAGGAACCGGAGTTTGCCAAGGAAACTCAACAAGGAAATACAGGCTTTCCAGTGCGCCCACTGTGAATACAAATTCAAAACAAAGGGTAATCTTAAAAGACATATTTATGCTGTACATAAAGAAATATGGGCGTTTCAGTGCACCTACTGCGATTACAAAGCAAAAGGAAAGGCTCCCCTAAAAACTCATATTAATACTCTACATACGGAAATAAGGGCCTTTCAGTGCACCCACTGTGAGTACAAAGCAAAAACAAAGGCTCATCTAAAAATTCATATTGATGGTGTACATAATAATATAAGAGCGTTTCAGTGCACTTACTGTGAATACAAAGCTAAATTAAAGGCTCATTTAAAAACTCACTTTGATGCTATACATCAGGATATAAGGGCATTTCAGNGGCTCAGTTCCATAATGATTATTTGCTTCACAAGTCTCGAATAGAAAAATCTTTTAAATCTAACTCGAATTGTTTTTGGAATTATGTTAACAATAGCTAGATTGGTGCAGGAGGCCCTATCCACATTGTGGCAAGGAAACCATAGTGTAGAAGAATGAATGAGGGCTTTTGTGACTGAGAGCGCTGCATGCACGTAGAAAGCGTGGGGATGTTTAAAAGAGTTGCACCCTATAATGGCCCATGTAACCTGCTTGGCCCATGCAGTCCATCGAGTATAGCTGAGGAAGTAAGGAAATTTTCACCAGCTGTAAATGACCTTACAGAGGGTTAACAAATTTTTATTAAAGCTCCAAGTCAAGTGTCCGTCTTCGAGATGCTGCCTGGAACTCCTCTTCCTCCAGAGCCTATCCTAACAATATTGGGAACTTAGATAACAGCAGCCCTTTAAAACTCCGAACATGGAGAAAAAGTGAAAGTTCCATTAGAAGAATTCGACCAAGGGGATAACATGGCAATTAATAAAGCCAAGCAGTCACTGGAAAACCTTCAAACTTGGACGCAGCTCAATTTTATCCGGGCTCATTGGTCTAAGTTGTCAAAGGTGATAGAACGATTGGAGGTTCAAGGCGCTTCGTTAACTTCAGCTGCTAAAGTTGTCCTGGAGCTCCAAAAGGCTGCAATGGAGTGGCCGGGTGAAAAAGAAAAGCAAGCCAGAAAAAACTGGATGCTGTTTTAAATAGAAATCCGCAGATGAAACAGAATACATTGAAAATAATGCAAAGAGAAGGCGCAGTATCAAGTATTGAAGACTGCTATTCATTGAAGTATACAGGGTGTCCCAGCTAATATGGAACAGCGAAATATCTCCGGAACCATGATAGATAGAAAGATGCGGTTTTCAGGGTTCGATAAAGGCTAAAAAGGCGCTTCTAGAACATNAAGCAAAATTAAAAGCTCATCTGAAAATTCATATTGATAATGTACATACGGAAATAAGGGCGTTCCAGTGCCCCCACTGTGAGTACAAAGCGAAAACAAAGCCCATTCTAAAAATGCATATTGATACTGTACATATGGATATAAGGGCGTTCCAGTGCCCCCACTGTGATTACAAAGCAAAAGGAAAGGCTCCCCTAAAAACTCATATTAATACTCTACATACGGAAATAAGGGCCTTTCAGTGCACCCACTGTGAGTAAAAAGCAAAAACAAAGGCTCATCTAAAAATTCATATTGATGGTGTACATAATAATATAAGAGCGTTTCAGTGCACTTACTGTGAATACAAAGCTAAATTAAAGGCTCATTTAAAAACTCACTTTGATGCTATACATCAGGATATAAGGGCATTTCAGTGCACCCACTGTGATTATAAAGCAAAATTAAAAGCTTATCTGAAAATTCATATTGATAATGTACATACGGAAATAAGGGCGTTTCAGTGCCCCCACTGTGAGTACAAAGCGAAAACAAAGCCCATTCTAAAAATGCATATTGATACTGTACATAAGGATATAAGGGCGTTCCAGTGCCCCCACTGTGAGTACAAATCAATAACAAAGGATCGTCTAAAAACTCTATAACTAAATGTTGATACTGTACATTAAGAAATTAGGGTTTTTTGTGTTCCCTCTGGGAATACAAAGGAATGTAAAGTTAATGGTAATGTAAAATGACATATTGATACTGTACATAAAGAATTAAGGGTTTTTCAGTGCACCTACTACAACATGTAACATGGAGCCACGGGATTAATGTATGGTAGCGCCGCCAGTGGACCGTGTACATAGTCAAGGATGGGAAAAGCTTGCTATCTAAACCAATAATAACAGGCTGTTCTTGGGTGGTGTAAATCTGGCAAATGGTATAATTCAACAAAGACAAGAACATGGTTAACTTATTAGATTTATATGAACAAAAAGTTGTGGAAATAGTTGCCAAATAGCCACTCAATAGTTGAAAATACAATAAAATAGATAAAAACCATTGTTACATAACATAGTAAATATAAACATCCTATTATTTTGTGTCGATAACCTTTGATTTCAACATTATATAGGGAAATAAAACATCTAAAGTTCAGCAAAAATTATAATATTAACCCTCCCAAGACTCTCAAGCTTAGTGTCACAACACGCTGTACCATCCATCAAAGTGAAAATGAATTGAAAATTATTTGCTACACACACAGATATAAAATAGAAATGAAAAATTTACTTAACTTTAGGTTTCCAGAAGGTAGTAGAGATCTGTACTCTAAAACTACATTCACAAGTATGAAAATCACTATTGATAAAATAAAAGGAAATACAAAATATGGAAAGCGGGCGAGGCAGATATTGGATATCATTGCTTTACTAGCTCCTGATAATATTCCAGTGGAATTCTTAGAATTTAGAACTGATAAAAGGTGATAAGGAAATGCTGGGGTCAACCATTCAACTTCTAAGACAATATTTGCTAATTACCTCAGGACAAGAAAAAACACTAATTACCATCATGGACTGTGTTTTTCTCCCGTGTGTGATAGCGACTGATCATAGAAGAGGTGTAGTTCAATAACCAAACAACGAAAGTAGTTAGTTAGTTATTTATTAGTATAATTGTTAGTTATTATTTAGTTAGTTATTTATTATTTAGTTTATTTTTTTGTTTAGTTATTAGTTATTGTTACTTATTATTTAGTTAGTTATTTATTAGTATAATTGTTAGTTAGTTATTTAAGTAAGTTAGTTAGTTATTTTGTGTGAAGACCTTGTTTGGCTATTGAACTACACCTCTTCTATGACTAATTACCACTCACCGACTGCTGCTGCAAGTTACAAGAATTATTCTAGGGGACCAGAAAAGAGAACAAAAAAACATATATTAATGGTTGGATGGTATTAAAAAAATATTTTATAAATACTGAAGAAAAACTAAATTCCTCCTTAACACGCCAGATATTAACTCATTTGGAATCATTAATATCATCTAGATGATTGGTCACTAACATGTCCCAATAATAAAACAAAAGCTGATTCTTTTATTATTGAATTGTATATATTCATGTCACATGGATATTCAACCTTAAGCAATCCATTAAGGGATAAAGAATTGTTAGAAAGACATTAAGCTTATTATAAATTAGGTGATCCACTAAAACAAAAAGATTTGTTAGAAAAAGCTTTAGGAATTATAAAGAAACATTTTGGTGGTTTTAATTATATTGCAATAGCACCCATATTAATGAGCCTAGGACTTGCTTATAAAAGCATTAGGTAATCCTCAAAAAGAAAAGAACTGTTGGGTTTGGTATTAACAATTCAAGTGAATCATTATAAATGTGAAAATCATGTTAAAATAGCACCCACATTAAATGAATGTTGATATTATGTTGCTGCGTAGGTTATCAACAAAAACAGAAAGAGCTGTATAGCTGAAAAGCTAATGCCAAAAAAAGCTGTTGGAACGGGCTTTAAAAATTCAAAGGAATCATTGCAAAGACAATATAATCATATTGAAATAGCAAGGACATTGCATAATCTAGGTAATGCTTATGGTATACTTGGAAATCGACTAGAATAAAAAGAGTTATTAGAACAGTCATTATAAATACAAAAGAAGCATTACGGAGAAAATAATTTTGAATTAGCAGGGTTAATAATTAACTTAGATAAAGTTTATGGTGCACTAGGTAATCCATTAAAAAAAAAAAGAAATGTTAGAACAGGCTTTAGAAATTCAAAAGAAACATTACGGTGGTTACCATATTGAAATGGCCCTAACATTAAATAACGTTGGTAATACTTATAGTATATTAGATATACCAGAAAAAGGAGTAGAGTGGTTTGAGCATGCTTTAGGAATGATAAAGAACCATTTCGGTGACAGTCATATTGAAATGGCCCTGACATTAAATAATCTGAGTAAGGCATATTGTATATTAGGTAAATTACTAGAAGGAAAAGGGTTGTTGGAGCAGGCTTTAGAAATTCAAAAGAAATATTATAAAGACAATAATCATATTGAAATTTCAAGGACATTATATAACTTAGGTTGTGCTTATGGTGAACTAGGTAATCCATGTAAAGAAAAAGAGTTGTTGAAACAGGTTTTAGAAATTCAAAAGAAACATTACGGTGACGAAAATTTTCAACAAGCAGGCACGTTAAATGACCTAGGTTGTGCTTATGGTGAATTAGGTGAACAAAAACAACAAAAAGTTTTCTTACATCAGGCTTTAGAAATTCAAAAGAAATATTACAAAGACAATAATAAATTAGAGATAGCGGCCACATTAAGTAACCTAGGTTGTGCTTATGGTGCATTAGGTAAACAACGAATACAAGAAAAATTTGTTAAATTCAATTTTAGAAATTCAAAAACATTATTATGGTGAAAAACGTATTGAAATAGCAAGAACATTAATTAACCTAGCCTACGCATATAGAGCATTAGGTAAAAGAAAAAAAGTAATAAAGTTGTTTGAACAGGCTTTGGAAATTAAAAAGAAGCTTCATGGAGAAAATCATTCTGAAATAGCAGTAATATTCAATAGCCTTGATGAGGCCTATGGTAAAATAGAAGAACGGCAAAAATAAAAAGAAATTTTAGCACAGGCTTTAGCAATAATAAAAATAAATAAAAAATGGATAAATAATAATGTTGGTGACAATTATTAAAATTGCTTAGTACAAAAAAGATTTTCCAAATTGTCTTCATACAATCTATTTTCAACTGTGCACTTTATACTTATTTATTTAAGAAATATGGTTTAATCATAATTATAATATTATCATTTATTTTTTAAAAATGGAAATTTAATACACTAGTATAATAATGTTTATTTTTTTTTTAAAGAAAAAAAGTTATGTCCTAACGTAAATATGTATATTAGAAATAAATTATGTAATAAATAAGATGTAAATGTTAAGCCAAACTTAGAGGTAATAATTCGTTTCAATTACTATGTATTCTAATATAATTCTGTAAGTTTATTTTTGTAAAATTTTTAAAAAGTTGAATAAAATCATTTTTGATTTGAGTATATTTACATGTATTAGAAACAAATTTGATATCAATATGATAATTTATATATTAGAATAATTATAATTAAGATGATGAGTGAGTGAGTCAACCTAATAAAAATGCAACTTAAATAACTACTACTTAGGCCTAAGTTTCAAATTTCAAAAGCCCATCGTTAGAGAAAGCAGAGATATAAGGGTGAGAAAACCCAGGTGAATTGGTTCGAGTGAAGACACGCTGCATGCTTAAACTAACGTGATATTTTACAGCATGTATGTATTTGTCAACATTGAAAAGAAACATGAGATCAATTTTAATGCTTCACTTTAGAGTGCCTCAATGTGGCAGCGGCTGCTTTTCGGGAGTTGACGAGCGAAGCGAGTAGGGGGCGGGGCCCTCTAGTTCAAATTAAATATTCATTTTGGTATCATTGTTAATTGATTGGGAAAGGGTTTGAGATTCCTCCATATAATTTTTAAAATAATCTTTATTAAATCAAGTTATAATTATTATTAACAATGGGAAATGG
Source organism: Gerris buenoi (assembly GCA_001010745.2). NCBI lineage: Eukaryota > Metazoa > Arthropoda > Insecta > Hemiptera > Gerridae > Gerris > Gerris buenoi. The sequence goes on from KZ653408.1 coordinate 73,035, forward strand.
ACAAAGAAAAACAGACTCCGGCACCGGGACTCGAACCACGGGCCTCTATATTACCGTTACAGTGCTCTAACCAACTAAGCTATACCGGAGAACGACGTCCACTGTCTATAACGATATCTAATCCCGAATTAAGCTTTCAATTTTCCACAAATCTAAGTAAATCGAATTTTACGACAATAGAACTAGACCCTGATCAGTACCTGTACCTTGTACAATCAATTAGAAATTCATTTTGACTTAAGTTTGATCCCTCTATATAATTCTTTTATGGTTTATAGGTGGGTCACTTCAGGGATAAATTAAAAAAACAACCTTCTTCAAACCATCCTTGGCTATATTTCAACCCTCAGTTGGGTCATTCTCAAGCCTACAACAGATCCAAAACATTTGATTGACAAACTTTGGTTTTAACCAATATATTAACAATATTGAACATGGTTTTAAAACTTAACAAAATAAACTTTCTTACCCAATAAAACATTTGAAATAGTCCTAAATAAATATAAAACATCGTCGAATCTATTAATTGATGTTTGGTCATAAAATTATTACCTAATTGGTAACTTGTTATCACATTCACATACATATTACTAACTAACAATCATAACTAATAACAATAAAACTAAAAATTAACAATTAAAAAGAACATTTTTATTGATGCCTACATTTTATCATCTTTATCACAGTGAAAAATATAATTATAATGTACAGTTATTGATATCAGATAACATCTTGCCTTGAAATACCCAGGTTCATTAGACTAACCCCTTGTGTTACAATTTAGTATCCTGACCTAGTTAAATTACTCCTACATAGTACTTGTTTAAATCTCTGCAATCTTTCTTATAGTTAATGCTATTATTGTTTTTTGAGATAAACAGAGCTTCTAATGTTAATCTTTTTTTATTATTTACTTCATTCATAAGAACTTTTGTATTATCGAAATTAAACTGGTGATCCGTTTCACATGAATGGGCTGACAGAGCAGTTTTATTGTCCTTTGCTCTTACGTTGCCTTCATGTTGTAGTCTTCTGTTACTCCAGGTTTGACGAGTTTCTCCTATGTATACTGCTGGGCAAGATGAACATGGGACTTCATAGATGATTCCCATTTTCTCTCCGATATCCAATTTGTCTTTTAATTTTGAATAATAAGAATGCTCTATCTTATTTATAGGCTTATGACCAATTACCACATCACACTCCATTTCATTAAAAATTCTGGCTACTCCCTCTGATAACCCTTGGATATAAGTCAATCCTGCAAATTTCGTGTTCTTATTTAATTGAAGTCTATTTTGTACTGTTGCTGGATTCTGATTTTTCGTGCTGAACCATAATTTGTTTATCAGATTCTTCGGGTAGAAATTTCTCAATAGTTTATCATAAATCTTGGTTTTGGTTTCATGCATGTAGTTTTTATGAGTTAGTTTGATCCCTCTATGAATTAAGTTTCTAGCCGTATTT
>KZ653409.1:7176-18312 GCA_001010745.2 Gerris buenoi
TGTTCAGGAGAAAACTTTTGTACTCCGTACCCCGTACCCTTGTGTACCAATTTGGACCATTTCAGATTTATAACTTCCTTTGGTTGGTCACTATGTCCGTGCCGAATTTTGTGCGGATCGGCTCAGCTGTTCAGGAGAAAACTTTTGTACCCCGTTCCCTGTACCCCTGTGTACCGATTTGGACCATATCAGATTTATACCTTCCTGTGGTTAGTCACTATGACCATTCCAAATTTTGTGCTGATCGGTTCAGCCGTTCAGGAGGAGTATTAATCATAAAAAATGCAAAGTGTAGTATAAGAGCTTCGCTTCGCTTAGCTCAATTATATTTTTTAACAAACAAAGACAAGATAATCATATTTTTTTTATTGACTTGGCTATATTTTATTTCTCTCCAGAACAATATTCAAGCCTAAAACATATTATAGACTATTTAATATACCATGTTTTTAACTTTTATATACACTTAATAAACTTTTATATTTAATTTACTCATAAAATATTAAAATTTTACTCATAAAATATTAAAATTTCATACCTGGTCATGAAGAGTTATGTTATCATTATGTATTTTTTCATCAATTAGTTGGTTTCGTCATAATATTTATTATTATAACACCATCTCAGTTTTCTCAAAGCATTACAATTTAAATTATAATACATATTAAACTTAAAAAAAATATGATTAAATATTAACAGAAAAATTTAATTTAATATTTGATCTGGGGGCACCACCAAGTCGAGTACAGCCGTACTATCCTATACTGGAACCAACTCACAGCAATTTGGACCCCCCTCTATTGTCCTATTGAAGATACTTAGATATATAAAATTAATTATAATTTAAAGTTCATGTCAAAGTGAACCAGAAATAAAAGCTTTCTATACCTTGTCTTTGTGTTTCAAACCCTTTCTTCTAAATAATTTGTATTATTCATACTACTCTTTATTTCCTAATATTTCTTTCATTATCTCTCTATTTATATACTTTTAAAATGAATTGAAATCCCAACAAAAACACTAGTGTAAAAAAATAAGCTGTCTCGCGTAAGACTTTACTTACTTCTCTATTCAGTGCAAAAATCTATCATTTGTTCTAGATTATTCGTTCACATTCTCTATTACTCCTTCCTCGGCTGCTATCAGGTTTGGGTTAACAATAGACATGGTTGAACTAGCCTATACGGGGCATCATTTATAGAAATGAAAAAACTGGCACATAAAATTAAAGTCTTTTCTGTAGATTGATCAAAAATGCACCAATTATGGATTCTTCTTCATTTCATAAGTTTTCTCTTAATTCAATTTCCATCTTCAGTCCTCTATTTTGATACACAGCTGTACACAGGTTTTTTTGGGAATCTTGGGCCTATGTATCTGTTGCAGATTACCTGGGCTTCGATGTAGCGTATCTGGTTTTTCGAGAGAGTATGAAATGAAAAAGAATACATAAATAATGCAATTTATATCAATATACAGGAAACACTTTAATTATGTATGCATTATATTTGTTAGTTTTTGCATTTCTATACATGATGCCCCATATAGCCTAGTCCAACCTAAAATTAGAACTGTAGATTATTTAGCTTTCTGTCATTTATATTAATTCGTAGTACGTCCCAATTCAATTCCTTAAATGTTTTCTCTGGTATGCAGTTAAATATTATAGTCTGACTCCAAGTCTCACTATGAAAGCCTTTAAGTTACCATATATAGTTTTAATTACTTCAGTTTACATTTACATATCTTTTCTTCTTTTTTTCTTGTATGATGCACATCAAAATAAGAAATATATTTTATGTTTTAAACTGACCTAAATATTCAATAGGCGAAAAAAGAAGTAGCACAATAAGCAAAGAAATGTGTTAAAGAGAATTAAGTTGTATAACTATGATTATCAATATTTATATAAATAAAAACAATACTTTTCCTACCATAAGTGAGGAAAGTCATATTATTGGTCAAATGTGGTTCTATTAAACTGATTGTAGCATTTTTTGTAAATATCCTATAACCTAGGATTTTGTTTTGATAATATAATTTTTCTACTGTTAATTCATTGATTATAGTAGTAGTTCACTATTCTATGCAGTATTAGAATATCCTTTTTACCTGTGTGTTTTCACTGAATTCTTGTTTATGATTTTTATTTTCACCAAAAACTATTCTAGAAATGTCTTATGTTTGTGCTTCTTTTGTGTTTTTGCAGTATTTTTTATTAACAATTAAAAAATGCATTTATATATTAAATTTAATTTATTTATTTTTTATTTTTTGTCTTCCTGATTATTCCTGTGAGATATATATTTTATGTTATGTAAATTTATAAAAGGAAACGTGACCATATAAAAATTGTATATTTAATGAGGAAGATATTTATTAAAGAAGCCACTTTCAACATCTATATGTATATCTACTGCGATGTAAAAAAAAAAAAAAATTGATTTCTGTATAAGGATATGTATTTCTTTTAAGGAATCAGATGTCAGAAAAATGTAGTATTTAAACTTTTTTTTGCAATATATTTAATTCAGATGGATATGATGCGATAATATTTTATGATTTATTTATTTTTATATATTTTGTGTTTTATTATAAATCCACATTAAATTCAAGCTTACTGTATATTTTTGTTGTTGTTTAGCATTAGTTTAATAAAGAACACCGAATTTCTGAAAAAATGTGTTTACTAGGATGGATTAAGATTAAATATGGACACCCTCTTAACTCGTTTGATAAAAATTTATTTCTCAGCACACAACTTTTTTAGAGAGGCTGAGCAAATTATTACCAAAACTATATATCAACTTTATGAAATGTTTCTCTCTTCTACAAGTAGCACAGGTTTTTTTTTCACTGAACTTTTCCTTACCAAATTATTCCAAAATGGTGGCAAATATTAAGTTAAAATATGAAGTATTTTATTTTTATAGAAAGGTATAAATGTGTGAATTTCAGCTCTATCAGGAAAATAAAGTATCAGAAGTTTTAGTGTCAAGTTAAGTTTCATAAGTCTATATTTTTAAAATGGCGACAGATGAAGCGAGATTCAGTGGGAATGTTTAGTACTGTTACTATGAGCGATCACAGTATATGCGAGTCACAACAGATAAAAGCAAGGGGCACTATTAACAGTTTTGTCATTTGTTAATAGTGCCCTCACTTTTATCTTTAGTGGCATACGCATTTACTGTGTTATTTTCTCATTTTTAGTATATAATTCATAAAATTGTGTACTTACTTTTTATTTATTTTTAACTTTTTGGTCTTTGTCGCATTAAATCTTGTGATCCATTTTAATCTCACTTAGCTGTCAGTAGTTGGCGTTGTTGAATTTCTAAAATTTAATTTTCTTTTTAAAATTTTCAGCCAAAATTTCTGCATACTAATCTGGAAATTTATTCATTTCATGGCTAAAACTAATGATTTTGCTTGACTAATTATTTTGTCTGATTTGATGTCATTTGTAACTTGTCTCTCTGCCAAATTTCTGACCGATTGCTTATTTTTAAGTCAAATATAGACTACAATATTTATTATCTCATAAGCAAATGAAACATAATAAAATTATGTGTTATTAAAGCATTGGCAATAGCTGTGTTAATGAATTTGTATAGAGAAGTATTGCATAATTGTAATTGGAAAAATCGGTCCAGTAGAACCAGAGGTAGCCTGCTTCATAGGTGCAAGGCGTGGGAAAGGTGGAGCCAAAGCACTTAGCCCTAGAAGTGAACCCCATAGTGAAGTCTCATGGGGCGCCTGAGTTACATCTACAGTTTGTGTGTTATAAGTTGTGGCGTGGGAAAATCCAAAAAATTGGGGTGGGGAGCCAATGATAGGTCAAGAATTTGAATTTTAGAAGAGAAAGCTAACTAGGCAAGCAAAAATGTCACTGGCCCCACCCCTTCCACAGACCTATTCAGATTGGCCAATCTGAGTGTCAAAAATCACAACTCCTAACGCGCATACTGTAGAGGTAGAGCCTTAAGGTGACAGAAAGAGGAAAAGGATTCCAACCCAGCTTTCTCTACCCTACAAAATATTTGTCTTTTAAAATTAAATAATTGAAACGAACGTGACAAAGCTTCTTACATTCAACAAAAAATGCATCCTGTCTATCTGTCTGTCTGTAACATTTACATGTCTGATAATAAGTTTAATAAAAGTTGACCAATTTAGTTGGACCTTTTTATAATGTTTTTTTTTTTTTTTTACTAATGCTCAGGCTAAGTTCATTGGACATACCATACGTCTAGGAGTTCAGGGCTAACGCTCGCGTAATTGTGAGCTTCAAATGTGAAATTGGAATTTCAGAATGGGAACAGGAGGCCGATTCTGCAACTTTGAAACCTCCCTTTTCATGTTGTTATTTATCAAATTGTTGTTATGAACATGCGCGCGCAACCTGTCAAGGTGAATCTGTAACTTTGTCGGTTGTTATATAAGGAGAAATTGATAAATAAGGTTTGATATATAGCAACTCGAATTTATTATTTGTATAAATAATAATTTGTCAGGTTATGTTGTTATATATCATATGCTAAAAACCAAAGCAAAGTGACGCCATTATTGATGTTTTCATTCACTTTTCTTGTTTTCTGACTGAAATAACTTCAAGATCCTATTACATATTATCCATAAGTATCAAAGGTGCAAACTAGGAAGAATTACTTTGGAGAAACTTAGGAAGAAAATTAGGAAGAATTCAACTCAAATAACTATTTTCTTCAACAAACGTTGTTAAAATTAAACACCTCCTAAATTGTAAATTTTATTCAATTTTTGATGGATTTTTAAGGTGCATTTAAAAATAAAAAACTAGTTGACAAAAGAAATTAAAATCAACTAGTTTTTTATTTTTAAATACACCTTAAAAATCCATCAAAAATTGAATAAAATTTACTGAAATAACTATAAAATGGCCAATAAAAAGGACGCTGTCAATCCGCAGTTCAGTATACGGCCACATACAGCCCTGGGGCATCACTTTACAGATTCACCACATTATATAACAACACTTTGATATCTAGCGAGGTTTGATATATAATGCCATAGTGGATTATATATATATAAAAAAAGTTACAGAATCGGCCTCCAGATTCTATCACCATCTATTTGATGAGACACATTTTTTACAAAGAATAATTTTTTTTAGTTAAACCATCATAATATAGCTATGAAGATTGTTGTAAGTATTAAAGCGGACCTACACATTTAAAATAGAGAAAACAATTTTTTTACCGATATCTTAAGTTCTAACATAAAGATTTTAATAAAACTACATATTCATTGTCTAAATTACAAATGAAACAGGCAAGTAACATTTTAACTTATTACTTGCAGAAGTTTTGTGCAGTGAAGTGATATACAGTAGTCGCCGCTTAATATGATCACTTTGGGACCAAGGCCTAGTGATCACATTAACCGACTGATAATAATAAGGAAAATCTCATAAGTTAAGCTTTCATTGTTTTTATTGGATCAAAATATAAATATAAATAGATAAAACCGGAAAATTCCGATATTCCCGCTAATAGCCTAAATAATCCACGTTAATAATGGTAAAAAAATAAAATAAAAAAATAATAATAAGCAATTGGCTCTACTGGAAGGAGTAATACTAAAAAATAAAAATAAATAAACAAAAAAAAAAGGAAAAAACTGTTTATTACGTACACATAAACACATGCGGTTTACATATTATAAAATAAACAAATAATTGAAATGACCCTAAACATATTTTACATTTCTTTCCTTTCATTCTCCTTATTCTATTCTTCTCCTTACTATTCTTTTCTCAGAAACTATTCTTTTAAGGCACGCTTAACATCTTCTAGTCCTCTTTGTTTTCTTATGCGAATTTGGTTCTCATTCTTTAAAGAGACAATCCCGATATCCTTCCGTTGTTTTAGAAGTTTATTCAGAAATGGCTGATAAAGTTTCCAATTTAATTGCGGCTTTCCGCTGGCTCATCTCTGTCGAAAGACGAGCGTACGATCTTTAGATGTCTAACTTCTCCTTCGAGCTGATATCACGACATTTTGAAGAATTTTTATTTTTATTTTTTTAATTTTAATAAAAGTAAAAATAATCGACTTCGAACTTGTATAAATGTAATGTTAATTTGACTAAAGAGTTATCAGAAACGATTGAAAGACAAAAACAACTGAGATCTGTCTTAGTGAAATGTCGTAGAAATAGGGGGAGAAATGGATGTTTAGATGTTCTGTCTATGTAGTAATATAGAGGAAGGAAAAGGTGGTGTGAGGTATACTATCTGAGAATCCTGGGTGTTTAGACGAAACTCTTCTCGGTTTGCCGCAGCTGTAGTCGTTTCCCCGAAAATTATATAAAAAAATTCAACGATTTCCACTCGACTTTGATCACAATAAACGAAATACTGATAACAATAAGCGGATATTTTTTAATGCATTGGTATTGGGTGGGCCCGTTCCAAGCTATTTTGATCACACTAAGCGGTTGATAACATTAACCGTGATCACATTAAGCGGCGACTACTGTATGTTATAATTTATAATAGTTGAAAAGGAGATGTGTAGTTAGTAAGCAGTAAGAATCCAGGGTGGCACCCTCACTTTTAGACTCTCTACTACAATCATACTCGTTAACTATCAACTCATTGTCTATTTTCTCAATATTCAATACATATTTATTGTTATACACTCGATTCAATGATAGTGCCACCCGATACCTAGTTTAAATTGGTCAGAAATTTAGTGATTTATTGGCTAATACAAACAATTAAGCAGGGCCGCCATTAGGCAGTTGCAGCCGCGCTTTTAGGGGCCCCGCACCTCAGAAACAAATAAAAAAATTTATGAAAGTAAAAAGCAGTACTCGTATTTTTATTTCACATTTCTTCATATTTTAATAAAAACACTTTTTTAAATTGGTACCCGACCTTCTGCTAGTTAAAATGTAGTACTAATAAACAAACTGGGATGCATACTAATCTTAGCGTGATCAAGAGCGGGGTACTCGATAGAACGCAGTGGCTAAAAGTCTTTCGTGAAATTGTTACAGATGGTATTGACAGTCCAATTAAAGTTCTCAAGTATCTATATGACATCAAGGATCCTTTCCCTAACCTTCAAATAGTGTACAGAATTTTGTTGACCATTCCCATTACAGTTGCAAGTGCGGAAAGGAGCTTTTCTCGCTTGAAACAAATCAAAACTTATTTAAGGACGACTGAATCCCAAGAAAGACTTTTATCCCTCGCAACTCTTATCAATAGAGTACAATACATAATAACCTGTTAACTTAACACATTTTCAGTGTAATAAACAATACATACATTTATAACAAAATATGTTTGTTTTCTTGGTCATAATGAATACACACAATTTTTCCTTCAGTAATCACAGGTGCACTCGTATAAGTATGACGATTTACATTTTAGTAAAGGGAAGAATAAAATCAACACATATATGATGAGTGCACCCCGTGGTTACCGAAGGTAAAATTGTGTACCCCATTTCGACACGAGTTCAATCAAAAAGGCCCCGCAACCAAGATTTGTCCCGGGCCCCGCAACTGCTAAGGGCGGCCCTGCAATTAAGTAAAAAATAATGGCTGATTAATGCATTTTCGTTGAAAATACATAATCTGGGCAAATTTCAGCTTCCTAGCTACATAGATGAGAAGTGTGTCAAATTAAGTTACAAGATTTATCCCCAATAAAGTTTGTATAAAAAAAGCAACTGTAAATAATTCAAACCAAAAAAAAAAAAAAAAACTATTTATTTATTTCATATATAATATTTAACAGATTTTAAAAACAATGACTATAACAGTAATATACTATTTACATTCAAAATAATATATAATATAATTTTTCCTTCCAATTGATTGAAGATAAAAAATAAAATGCAGTGATAAAGCAAAATAAATAGTTATATTATTATGTAAAGATAAACAAATAAAATAAGGTAAAGTAATATTTCTATGCAAATGAAAATAACTTATACAATTTGGTTAGTACTTCATTGAGGGCTATACATTTTTTTTTTTTTTTGACCAAGAATTTATTTAAAATCTATTGATATAAGCAAGTATGTCAATCTTTTAGGCTGGTTTTTATGGTATGTATGTATCTAATTTTAACTTTTCTTTTTTCAACAAATGACCAAAACAGTTGTTTGTTAATTAAAGTGGTTTATTAAGTGGCCCACATAAAACATAGACATCATTAATTTTGACTCTGTTACCCATCAAGTTTGACATGCTTGATTTACAGCCTTCGATTCATGTTATTTATACATCATTATCAAGTAATCACTTCATACATAAATTATACTTCAGTATTTATACTCTATTATAAAATGTAAGTACCTCGACCAGGACTATTTCGTTTTACGCTGTTAGAAACCTTGCATCGATTTATGGACTTTTTTCTTTTAAAAAATTTATTGTGATGTGGTGTGATCCCCTATGTTAGCACATAGATCATTTAAGAGTTGGGTGAAGAAGGGGTAAAAAAGTAGAAAAAGACTATTTCATTAATTTGGCTGTAATTCGTCTAGTGGCAGGTATTCAAGCGTGTAATTAAAGGTATTTCTACAATATTAATTAAGTATGTAATTGCAATTGTGAAGATGTATATATGAAGGCAATACAGTAAATAAATTGGTAAGGCGTGAAGTCTCACGTAAAAAGGGTTTTGTTGGTATTGTGAAACAAAATTAGTGAGGGGGGGGACACAAAAAATTTCGATATTTTGACAAAATGGCGCCGAAAACTAAACACTAACCCTAAGTGATATATATATTTGTAATCTACACTTTAACACCTTTCATTTGATACCCCACTCAAAATTTTAAAAAAATATTTTTTTTCAAGTGACATGAATTATCTGCCATCTTGGATTTCCAGTAAATCAGATCGAACTGTTAATCTTATTTTGTCTATGGCCCAGCAGACCACACATTTTGCATATTTTTCTATATTTTTAGTAACAGCGGAAGTACGATTTTAGGGGGGGGGGACGCAAAATTTCGAGGTGTTTAGACAAAATGGCGCCGAAAATTAAATACTTCCCCCAAGTGGTATATATATTTGTAATCTACTCTTCAATACCTTTCATTTGATACCCCACTCAAAATTTAAAAAAAAAAAAATTTCTCACGATGTGAATTATCTGCCATTTTGAATTTGAACAGCTAATTATTTTGACTTCTCTATATTTTTCCGGTGTGCGCCTCAAAACGATCTTTAATACTGGTAAGTTTCACGCTTTTATCTCTTTTGGTTCAAAAGTTATTGGAACTGTACAGAGTGACATACAGACAAGACACAGGAACGAAACTATAAGGGTTTCTTTTTTTTGGTTTTACTAAGGAAACCCTAAAAAGAGAAAAACTCGGCAAAAAAAAAAAGAAAAGATAAATAAATTCGGAGCACCTTGTAAAATTGCTATAACCTCAAATGGGATATAAGAACCATAATTCTAAAAAAACAAAAACAAAAAAAAAACGAATTCTACTAATTTAGCTTAACAATTTAATACGTTAATATCTTTTTTGACAAAAATGTGACATTCCAAGTTTTCCTCTGGTCTTCATGTGCATAATTACATATTTAATTAGCTTTGATAATAATTTAGTTGAAGTAAAGACCTAACACTGAAAAGTAAAAAAAATATATCTATAATAAAGATGAATTATTGCTAATAAAGGTATGAAATGTCACCTTTTTACAATTTAAAAAGAGTACCTATTAATAGGCAGGTATTAATTTAGGTATTGTATTTTGTCACAATACTTTACTTTTTATACTGGAAAGTAAAAAAGTTAATAAAATTAAAGCATCCTTGAAGACTCAAATAAAAATAATATAAGAAAGATTATGTTTTTTTGCCACTTGTTGGTCAGTTTTCTCTTGTTTGACAGAATTTTTAATTAACTATTTGTTTCAACCCAAGAACACAAATCATGAACTCACATTTTAATCTTGTGCGAGGGACAATTATTAAGCCCTAAACAGTTCATTTCTCAATTTCACTTTGGGGTATGATTTTTCTGAAAATGTATGCCAAAGTACGTCAAAATCGGCCCTTAGTTTAGGCTCCAAGCATGACAGATGACAGACCAACATTTTTTAAAAACCACTTTTTTGGACTCAGGGGACCTCATCACGTATAAATACATCAAAATCGAATTTTCATACCATCACAATACTTTCTTTGAGAATGTAAAAAAGTCAATAAAATTAAAGCTTGTTCGATTACCACAAAATATCGGTCAACACAACCAATTTTTTCTTAGTTTTAATCATTTTTGAGTATAATTTCTACATTTTAAAATTATAATTTGAATTTTAAAAATAATTATGAATAGCAGGTAGGTTTAAAAGTTTTTTGAAAAGAAGCAGTACTAAAAATGAAATTGCTTATAAGAGGTACATCAAAGATATCCTGAATAATCAAAGATGTCCATTTATTTCGGCTTTATTATCACATGTAACCCTCCTCTTAAAAATGTTTAGGCACCCCCAAACCCAGTTCTAGAGAATACAATTTTGCATCAATTTGTGAATGTGTATTCATGATGAATTAATTACCACAAAATGAAAGTATACATTTCATTAAAACTTTTATACTTACAATAATTTCTACTTGCAATTGAATTTCATTATCTTATTATACATTATCATTATAAATTACAATTATCATTATCAATTACAATTATCATTATCTTATTAATATTTCATTACAAAAGTATTTCTTATAAAAATAAAATATGTATTAACACAACCTAAGTAATAGCAGTACACACTAACACACCTTCTTTGAAGGGTTGATCTATTTTTCCGTCATTTGGCACCGAGTACATTGGTAAATAAAAATATCAATGTAAAACATGACTAAACATCCTATCCACACTCTCCATAAGAGCAGTTCTACCAATTTTTAATAAACTTGAAAGTATCACATCCTTATAAGTAAAATATGAAGCGGTTTCTTCAAATAAGACAAGAGCCTAAAAAAAAAAAAAAAAATATATATATTATAAACACTCAAGGAGTTAATTTTAAAAAATATGTATTAAAAAAAAAATACCAAAAAAAGGTTTTTTTTATCTGATTGAGTCTGGGGGCCCGTGGCCCCCCCCCCCC
>KZ653409.1:31415-47634 GCA_001010745.2 Gerris buenoi
TAACATTTATGATTTACTACCGATAAAAGTAAAGGTTTGTTTGTTGATTTGTTAATCTTTATATAGATTTAATAACTTATCAAAATAGTTTTGATTTGTTGTATATTGAAAGCTGTCACTTTTTGATTAAGGCATGTAAACAAACAATGCGCTTTCTTTATTACATCGCCCGTGTTTTGTTTATTGTCTCGGGAATGACAGTTCCCCGTGTCATTCTTGAGCGGAATTTACTATGAGAACCTCCCCTTTCTCCACCGGAGAACCTCCCACCTATCTCTATCGCGCTCTTATCAAACAGTTATATATCACTCTCTCTCTGAACTTGTTTATTTACCTTTCTCCCCCCTTATATCCTAACGCACTCTTATCGAACAGTTATATATCACTCTCTCTCTGAAATTGTTTGTTTACAAAACTTTTTTAATAATATAGATAGAAAGCTTAGAATATAACATGAGAATATTTTTTATTATCAAAATAACTATATTATCTGCTTTATCATAGAGATAATTTATAATTGTTATATTGATTAATTTATTGTTTTATTTTTTAGTTTTCATCAGTCAGGATTGGTTCGTTTCTAGATTATTTGGAAATTCGTTGTGGCTGATATCTTTCATTTATTACAATTACATTACTTTCTTAGGTTACAGCAGTGAGTATAGTTTAATTTGAATTATTCTATTAATAAAATACTTGTGTTCTTTTAAAATTTAATTGGGCTATTTCTTAAAAAGGAAAGAATACTATAAGAAATTTACCAAGCTGGCTGGTCTACATTGTGATGGTTTCGTTTATTCTTATCAACAAATTAATGTTGCATTGTGTGAATACAGTACATGATGGAGATTAAAATCATATAAAATAGTTTGCCTTTCTTAGAGATTGAATGTACTTTAAGATGTTTTCCGTGTGAAAGCTTATAATAGACTTCGGTGTTCTGAAAATATTATTGCAGCTAATTATTTAATATGGAATTAAGTAATGACGATATACCACTATAAATTATGATTTATTAACTTAGCTGCAAATGATAGCTAAGAATAACAACTTGTTGTATCATCCAGTATTGTTTAGAAATTTAAATTATAACTTTCTCCCTAAAAAATATATTATTGTTTCAGGTTTGCCAATACTGCACAAAACTCAACTACTTCTGTCTCCTCTTTTACCTTTATTCATTGTCTACTTGTTGACTCTAGCCTGTAGTTGGAATGTTACAGAAAGTGTAATGCTTTTCTATGAGAATAGAGTAACATAAATAAATATAAAATTAATTTAGTAAAAAAAAAAAAAAAACAGCAAAAAAGTTGACTCGAGATATCCTATTTCTCTCTTCAAATATTACTTGCAGGAGAAGTGGGTGTCTTAAGAAAGTTATAACTTCTGAAATGTTAAGAGCACTGAAGTCTGATTGGTGAGATAGTTACTCTAACAAATGATTATTTGTTCTGCTTTTTTTTTATAAATGTAATTATTCTTACAATCTGATTTTACTTTTAAGTAACAAATAGAATACATTTCTTACCTAAATATGAGCACTGTGACTGTAAAACTCAATATTTACTGAAACTTGCTAAAGTCATTGGGGGGACTCAATATAAATGATTTAAGGTTAAAACTAATTATTTTGGCAGAAGGTGGGCTTAATGAGAGCACCTAGATTAACAATTAAGTTAGTTGTACTAATAAAGTTATACTTACATCAGTATCAAAATATTATAAGATTTCAGAAGTCATCTTTAACGAAACAAGTAATAAATGAAGATATTTCTTTCTTTTTTTTACTGAATTATTGTATTAGAAATAAAAAAACATGTATATAAGTAAAATATACCAATAAGATTGTACATAAAGCAATTTGTATATTTATGTAATTATTATTTATATTTATTATTCAAAATAGGTCAATTTTAAACATTTCAAATATATATTTTTAACATAAAATAAGAAGATTTATATTTAAATTCGACATTATGATTGTGTTATAAAATATAAAATGTTTTGTTAAAATCTTTGCATTATGTCTTTTATATTTTTTAATTGTTATTTCTATTATTTCAATATTTATAACATGAGAAAGGTAAGGTTCTAGTTCCACAATTAAAGCTAAAGCCTACCCTATAATGCAAACTGTTTTTTTTGTAGTAAATGTCTTTCAAAGAACAATTTTATTTAATAAATAGTATAAATTGTCTCTCAGTTTTTATTAGAGTTACATTATAGGTTTGAGTAATCCAAATTACAATTATCAATAACTACGGGAGACATACAGAGAAAAATACACCTCCGCACTGGGAATCGAACCACGGGACCTCTGTTTACCGTACAGGTGCTCTTACCGTGGTTCAATTCCCGGTGCGGGGGTGTATTTTTCTCTGTATGTCTCCCGTAGTTACTGATAATTGTAATTTGGATTATTTAAAATTTAATCTTTCCGCAGTAATAAAACTACCAAAAATTTAAAAATTATAGGTTTGTTCCAACCACACTTCAAACTGGTTTGGAACTGTCCGACGCATGCGCATCGGACCACATTTGAACGTTTTTTTGCTAATGCACATGCGTCGTACAATTTGAAACTAGTTTGAGGTGTGGTTGGAAAAAACATTATTTAAATAAAAAGTTAACGATTGAGTCCGGTCTACTTCATGTCGGAGATCAAGGCAAGACTAACATGGATTGGAGTTGCAGCCCCTGCCCTTATCAGTGAGGATCCAGCTCAATAATATTTTTCTCCCCCACTCTAAGTATACCTCTTAATATTCCTAGATTATCCAGTGAATCTAGTTTACAACCTTTCTAGCGATGTGGAGGAAACATATATCTTATGCTTAGCATTCTTGAGACTATATTCATGCTGATTAAATCTACTGCTAGTATGTTGCAAGTGTTCCTTCACTCTAGTTTTAAAGTTACGGCCTGTTAGGTCAATATCTCAGTGTCGCAGCCACCTCATGCTGTAACATATTCACCATAGAGCTTCAAAGTCTTACTCTTGCTGAATCCTACTCTGAAACTGTTGTTTCCTAAAATTTATTTGATGGCAGTTATTTGTTTAGTTCTGTTTCACTTTGATAATTGTGTATATTTCAGTACTTAGTTTAACTTTTGTTTGTTCCTAGGCACTGATGATGGCCTTATGAAGGCTGAAAGATGTTTTGTGATTTAAAATAAACAAATCAGCCAGTTTACGTGGAGAGACAATTTATATTATTCATTAAGATAACCTCCATAGATGCTCCCATATCTACAATTTTATTTAATGTTTTCTTATAATTTTGTTTTCAGGGGTGAATAAAAAGAACTTCATGTGATATTTCGTCTCCAATTTTGAACATTTTCAAGCCTACAATTTTTAATTTTATGTAAATTTATCTAACATAAAATTGAATGATTGATACATTGTTAGAATGAACCTTATGTATCATTTTTATTAATTGTTTTTACACCAAATGATTATGGAATTTATTAATTATTAATCATCTTATTATTTGATGCCTTTTATTGGGTGTATGTGACCTAGTTGCATAAAACAGTAAAGTAATAAATGATTAATTCAATAAATTCAATTTTATGTTAAATAAATGTACATAATATGTATGTAAAAAATCTTGGTCTAATCAAAAATGTCCTAAATTGGGGGCGAAATACCACAAAAAAACTTTCTTTTTTTTTGTTTTGTTGTTTTTTTAAATACCCTGATTTGAAAATTAAAAGGGACATTTAATAAAACATAGAAATTGATGAACTAGTTCTAATTGGACTAGTTGAAATTGGTAGACCAATTACTAGCCTTACTAGAGTAGAAACTTGTCTAACAATTGAGTTTGCATCTGGATCAGTTGAGGCAATACCTACTGTTCCCTGCTTTACAAGCTCTCTGTATAAATGGAGCTATAGTGATTTTGTTGTACTAATAGTGACTAAAGTAATTTTTATTTTGTAAACAATAGTGGTAATTGTTTATTGGTGAGACTTAGACAAGTAACAATTAGTAAATTAACTAATTTTCAAAATCAAACCATGTTACTTCCTAGAGTTTTGATATTTTTACACTATAAGCTTTGGATAGAAATAATATATTTACAAAATCAGGCATCAAGGTACATAAAAAATTGCTCTGAGGCATGTGCTTGTCTAAAAGTTTATTAACCTAAAATAGTTGACGCATCTTACAAACTTTTTAAGTTGCGCCAATTTTTTTCTTAAGTAGTGCTAAAGGGAAATAATTTCTCGCCAGTTCTTAAAAAACTATGAAAAAGTAGATTGGTAAACTTATGGACCCTTTCCTGAATTCTGAACAGTGAATTTTTGAAGGCGCCTAAATTTTATTTTAGGAGCACCAATAATTTGACACCTTATATAATAATAAGCCTTTTATTAAGCCAATGCCTTACATAAAAATCAGGTATTTCCTTAAAGAATTTGTTAATACAAACAATTTGATACCCTGCACAAAATTTCTGACCAATAGGAGGCTGTCCAGGCTGTTCCAAATTTGAGTCTTTTTGAACTTTAGCCTGGTGCCAAACACAATAAACTCAAAGGGAAATCTTGTTGGGGCTAAGTGTCCAGCAAGATTTGTCAAAAAAAATTTTTTTCCCTACTCCCTAGCATATGGAACCCCAAGATACCCAGTGCCAAAAAATTAAACCTGTTTTGAAATACGTACTAAACATCAGCACCAAGCACCCCTTGCGGACTTGCCCCCTGTGATCGTGGATAGCCCAAAACACCTGTTTTCGTTTGCAACGGTCGCCCCGAAAATTTGTTCTTCACAATTTATTTTAGGGGATGTTGGTACTATAAAACGATACCTATATGGCTGTACCCCTATAAAAATGTTCAAATAATATTGTACATAAAGAAAGCAATTTGTGTATTTATATAATTTTTATTCATTCAAAATTAGTAAAATATAAAATTTTCAAATATATTTTTAACAAAAATAAGAATATATTTAAATGTCAACATTATGATTTTATTAAAATCAAAATATAGAAAGTTTTGTTAAAATCTTGCGATTGTGTCATTGTTTCTTTGTTTTCTATTACAATCATAATCTTTATTATAGCACGGATAGTGGATAGAGGTAAATTGACTAGGGGATTAGCTGTAACTGATTCACATGTTTGTTAGTAAAAGATCTTCAAAGTACAATTTTCTTAATTTAATTAAATACAAAGTAAATAAATTTGATAGTATTAGGGTGGTGACACACTTGAGAATTCGCCCCGAACAAGCATGCGTTTCCATTCGGCTCGCCCTGTCCATATCTAAGCAATTCGGAGCGAACGCATGCTCATTCGGGGCGAATGCTCAAGTGTGACCGCCTTTAGAATAATGGGTGTTCAACAAATTTTGGGGATATAATAAAATTAGGATAATTGAACTTTGATTAGTTTCATTTACTAACAAATATTGTATTTAAAAATAATGAGGCTAGCTAGTGACAGAATTTTGGCATACAGAATTGCCCTGAAGTTAAAATAGTCGGTCGACTGCCTTCACTAGCATAAGAATGTAAGGATTTACACCTTTGATTTTCATTTTCTACAATGACCAGTTTTTCAGAAAATACATTTTAATATTGATGAAGCAGTGGCGGCAGTAAGATATTGGGGCCCCCCCGCAAAATTTCAGTGGGGGCCCCTCTATTTCCCTTCCAGAAGCCCCCAAATTTCTGGGGCCCCCCGCGTTGTGGGCCCTGCGGGCCCTTTATCGCCGCCACTGTGATGAAGTGAATTATTTAATTTATAAAACTGATACTTATTTTGTAGAATGGTTTTGAATATATTTGTACTGTAAAGTGATTACAATTTCAAATCATTAAAAATTAATTTAACTGTTGTCCAAAAATATACCAAATATTTGAAGGAGTCAAATTTATTTCCTTAAATGCCTGAAACATAATGAGTATCACAATTATAAAGTAATAAGTATTAAAATAAAAAAAATAAATAAAAATTGAATATCACAGTTTGTAAATGTCTATCCTCAGCAAAGCATCATTGTACTCGCCTTAGAATTAAAGATTACCCTGACAGCTAAGATTGGCCAACCTATATGAAGGAAAAGTCACTTGGTGGTTGGAAGAATGGTCAAGACTAAGGTCCACACCCCTTCACCAGTGACATTTTTTTTTACCTAGTTTTTGCCATGTATACTTTAGTATATTAAGCTCTCATAAGCTCCCCTCAACATTTTTTTTTATTTTTTTTTTTAAATTTCCCCACACTGTCAGATAAAATTTAATTGTAAGATGAGTATAGATAGGGAATCTACCTCAATGTATTATTCAAATTCTTAGCACATCTACTCTGGTTGACTTATTTATACAGTCGAATCTCGATAACTCGAACCTCAATAACTCGAATTCCTCGATAACTCAATTTTTTTCAAATCACCTTCATTTCCCTATAGTGTTTGCCTAATTATTACCTCTATAAGTCAAATATTTAAAAATCAAAACTTCGATTAGACGAATTTATTTTGTTTTTGGAGCCATGGGCAACCTCTATAAGTCGAAGTTTTGATTCCATCCCCTCTATATAACACGAAGTTCATAGATGCTTATATGATCAGTTGACTGACAATTGGCAATACCATATATTAGTAGAGTAGTAGAGTTCTCGCATGTCATAGTCATACAGTAAAGTCGCATATCATTGCTTCCCCTTCTTTCGAGAATTCGGCATGCTGCCAAATACTTTATCAACTATCCTAAAAATTCTGGATAAGTAATGATGATGCAGCAAGTGGATTAGCAAAATATCTATATATTTTTTGTCTAATACCCTGTATTTCTTGGTACTGGTTTATTACTTGAGTAGGAACCTCTATAACTCAAAGTTGGTTATTTTAGACCTCAATATCTCAAACCTCGATTAGTCGAAAAACTCGACAACTCGAATTTTTCTATTTACCCCTGAAGTTCGAGTTATCGAGAGTCGACTGTATTAAAAAATGGTGGTTATTAAACAAGAGTTCACTTGACAATTGCCAATACTTAAGGTAAATTAAAAAAAAAAGGTATTGTAATATATTTAAATTGTTATTTTCATACCAATTAGATAAAGGAATTCAGTGGTTTGAAGAGTCACTTTGTTAATAAATTATCAAGAGGCTTGAAGTTGTTGACATTTTTTTTCTTCAAATAAGTTGTTCATTCTACCTCCATATTGATCCTCAAATAATATACTAAATTAATTCAAAACAGTTTCTCATAAACTTGAGTGACTAATTCTCTTAATATAACTTTATAGCCAACGTCATTAAGATGAATGTAATCTGGCTCATTTAAAGGACCAATATATCTGAAAAATAGTACAAGGAATAAGGCTAATACCGAAACATTAATAATTGCTGATATCAGAAAGTTTTTAAGGAACTAAAAACTTTTGACCAATTAATTTATCATTAAATTGATTTAACACATTTTACAAACTACAGAAAAAACTTTTTAATAAAAGGCTTTCAACGTTCACACATACTCTGCTCCATCATTCTAATTGATTGTGGTGAAACAATGGAGTTGTGTCGTGGATTTTTGGAGTGATGACTGTCTAAGGCCCCTTTCACACGGTGCCCGCAGCTAGATGCGGACGCGGGCCCAGATTAAGTATGACCTTGGTAAAAACAGATCCCTTCACACGGCGCGGATGCGGGCCTGGACCCATGTCCGGGCGAAATCGGGTCCCCATAGCTATGTGCGGGCCCATGTCCGCACTTGTCATTACTGGACATTGATCTCTATGTAGGTTTTCACACGGTGCGAGCCCGTGCCCACACTTGTTACCAACTGGACATTGATCTCTATTGTTGTTTTCACACCTAGTTAGATGCGGGCCTGCGCCCACGTGTTAGATGCGGGTCTGGGCCCATGCCCACATCGTGTGAAAGAGGCCTAACTGGGGTCACACCTAGTGAGAATCCAGTCGAGATTTCACTTCAGTGGTCAGCATAAGAGTGAAGTGTTCAATTTAAGTGGATAGACAGATCCTACATTATTTTAAAATTACTTAAGGCTCTACCACCCTTTGAGGTTAGGAAAAACAGTAAAATTCGAATAACTCTGGTTCTAAGTAAGATATCAAAAATCTAATCACAGGCTTCATTCCTAATTTTAATTCTGCACAATTTGCGCACTATTTCAACTTACTATGATAAATAGTACAGGCGCCATTTTAATACAACGATAAAACCCGTTGTATCAAAATGGCGCCTATACTATTTATAATAGGAAGTTGAAATAGGGCTCAAATTGTGCAGAATTAAAATTAGGAATGAAGCCTGTGATTAGATTTTTGATATCTTGCTTAGAACCAGAGTNAGACATAATTTCAATGCAAATAAATGCATTGCCAGTATTGTTATCATCAGTGATTTCTTTGACTCTTTTGATTGATCGTCTTCGTCCATATCTTTAAAAGTCACCTTT
Source organism: Gerris buenoi (assembly GCA_001010745.2). Classification (NCBI taxonomy): domain Eukaryota; kingdom Metazoa; phylum Arthropoda; class Insecta; order Hemiptera; family Gerridae; genus Gerris; species Gerris buenoi. The sequence continues at coordinate 39,859 of KZ653409.1, forward strand.
AAAGCACTGACAAAAAATAAAAAAAATGAACATAACAGTAATTACAGTAAAAATTTATATTTAATATTAAGAAATGTATAAGGCACACTTGCACAATACACTTGAGCATTTACACCGAATGAGCATGAGTTTGCCTCGTTTGCTCAGATGTGGACAGGGGGAGCCGAATTGATGCGCATGCCTTAACCCAATTTGAGCGTCATAGGCACATCAAAGTGAGCAAGTGCTCAGTGTGGACGAGAAACTCGGGTTGGCACGAATAATGAAAAGTGGTTCATTACGCTACACCCATATACTTAACCTCTCAAGCGAGCTCAATCCGAACTAAAGTGACAACAGCACGATCACGTGGTCATTGGTCCTTGTCTTATTGGACTATTCCTTGTCCTTCCGTGCCCACGGACGCTTGTCAACAAAACCTTTAACCTCATCTTGTGCTGTGTTTGATTGTTTTATTATCGAAATGTCAAATATGTAAGAGAAAAATCTGATGTGATTGCTTGAGAAGACGATTTTGTTTTACAATTTAATTAACAACTTATCTGCCTTTAGATAATTAATTCGGTTAACAATAATAGGAAGTTGAAATAGGGCTCAAATTGTGCAGAATTAAATTAGGAATGAAGCCTGTGATTAGATTTTTGATATCTTGCTTAGAACCAGAGTTATTTGAATTTTATTGTTTTTCCTAACCTCAAAGGGCGGTAGAGCCTTAAATACTGAACGTAATAAACAAATTTTTTTTTTTCTGTCATCTTTTGTCATATTCATGGAGTTCTAAGCATAACTTGAACAAACTAATTAAACTAAATTGATTCATGTTAACAAAGTTTAAGTTCAAAATTACAGATCAAGTTATGAATGACGTTATCACTATTTAAGTTAAACTAAGGCCGAAGTAATTTAAAATAAAATTAAAAAAAGGTAGTCATACTTCTCATATAACTCTGTTTTGGCGTCGTTGTTGGGAAAACAAGTAAGATGTTGAGTCTTGACTATTCTTATTCCACCCAGACCGTTGAACTTGTTAATAATAAGATTCCACACAGACAAGTAGTATCTTGCTACTTCTCCATAAAGTTCTTCCATCCGGGGTATAGGAAATACCTCCACAACTAAGCATGAGTACTGAGTCATTTGTTTTAGCAGAGCAAATAAAGCTTCTTTCCTGGCTTTAAACTCCTTTGTTTGCTAGAATAAAAATTAAATAGAAATTATAAAATGAATATACATCTAAAACTGGTTTTGAGGTTGAATAACAGTAATAAATATATAAAAAGAAATTGAAGTAGGTACAGCAGAAAATTAATTTATGCAGAATAAAACTACAAAAAAATATTTTTTACTAAACACTAATTCAAGATGGTTTGCAAAAGGTTAATTAAAATCTGTGCATAGTATTTTTATTATTACTAGGGGGCTTCGCCCCCTACTCGCTTCGCTCGCCAACCCCGAAAAGACGTGGTAGCGGCCGACGTGGTATAAGAAGGGGAATAGTTTAGTTATGGAATATGTAATGAGAAGTAGTTAGTGGGCTGAGGCCTTTAGAATAATGGGTGTTCAACAAATTTTGGGGATATAATAAAATTAGGATAATTGAACTTTGATTAGTTTCATTTACTAACAAATATTGTATTTAAAAATAATGAGGCTAGCTAGTGACAGAATTTTGGCATACAGAATTGCCCTGAAGTTAAAATAGTCGGTCGACTGCCTTCACTAGCATAAGAATGTAAGGATTTACACCTTTGATTTTCATTTTCTACAATGACCAGTTTTTCAGAAAATACATTTTAATATTGATGAAGCAGTGGCGGCAGTAAGATATTGGGGCCCCCCCGCAAAATTTCAGTGGGGGCCCCTCTATTTCCCTTCCAGAAGCCCCCAAATTTCTGGGGCCCCCCGCGTTGTGGGCCCTNTTTTTTTTTTTTTTTTTTAAATTGTCAATCATATTCAAATAAAGAAATTATGTTATCTGATTGACATATAAAAAGCTAAACTTATATATTAAAAGATAATTTCTTCCTTAACATATACTGAGAACCTCACCCATCTTTAATCAGCATGTATGATTGCATACATGTTGTGCATTTTTATTGGCTCTTTAATCAAGTAATGGTTGTCACCATTGATCTGGTTGCTAGTGTACCTCTATTATACCATGGTGTTAACCCAAAACGACTATTAATAGATTTGTAAAAACTTGCTGATGGGGTTGTATCATGCCACTGATTCTAACATTGCATAGTTGCTTGGTAAGTCGCAGCAAAAAGATCACTAACTGGGACCTTATATTCTCTGCCAAATATAACTGCAGTTTCTCGTTAGTTTGGAAGTCAACACTGATTTAAGAGCCACGAAAATTGCTATTAATTCTAATTCAGCTGTAAAGCAAAGAGGATTAATCTTTAGACCAAAACACCGTCTCTCAGAATAATTAAAATTCACACTGCAAATGTTTTCAGATATTTTAGATCAAAGATATAATGAGACAAAAGTCAACATTGTTCCACGTCATCCAAAAACATATTTTCATGGACATTTATGGGGCATTTAGTCATAAAGTTTAACAGTAATAACATCAGAGAATAAATCATGGTAGATAATCAAAAAATATGGAGAGTTAGAATAAAAATAAAAATTCTGTTTCATTTTGCATGTACTAATAAAACTATCTATCAATGGAGGACTTTTTTTCTTCAACCAAAATAAGAAAGTAAGTACACTTAAAGCTAAATCCGATTTTTTTTTTTTGGTACAATATTGGTTGTAGGAATAAATCCTTAAAAGAAATGTACACAATCATATTTTTCTTCTGACAAATAAAGAAGGTTCCTTGGCTTCTCAATACAACAGTAAAGAGGAGCTATCCAAGACATATTTTGTAAACAACCAATATTCTGTAGTGAATCCAGTAACTGACTGTTCCACCATTGTCCGTAAAATATGCAACCAAAATCCAACACTGATCTAACAAAGTGTGAAAATGTGGAATAGATTAGCGGAAGTTCATCGTTTTCATAAGCACCTTTGATGTCAATGAATAAAGGCAGAACACAATTACTTTTCACAAAATAGTCATACTCATTGAAAATAAAAATAAATTGAGGTTGGGTAATAGATCAAAATTTAATAATTATTTAATTAATAGACCATTTCCAAGATTTTGCTTTTTCACTACCTATATCTGTTGTTTTACCCTACTCAGAAAAAAATATTAACAACAGTTCAGACTTCACTACAATTAGAGGAAGCGTTAATTAAATGGTTTTTATTAATTCTGAATTGCAAAGGAACCTATTGGAGGGAACCTTCTTCGGGGAAAAAATTAAACTCTCGTGTGATGTTTGATCGGCTTTAAACAAAAACTCAGGGGGGAGAGTGTGATTGTGTCCAAACCAAATGCAATTCCTGGACAGCCTAGATGAAGGAATAACTCTTATAATTTTGAGAAAAATCACAGTTAAACGTATATGAAAGAAGGGGACCCTTTTCCAAATTTTGATTGTTTACCTCCTTCTCTTCTACTCAGATAAAATGCTGTGGATAACACCCGAACAAATGGTTTAATTGAAAAAACAATTTTTTTTTTTTTTTTTTTAAACCAGGAACATATTTAATTTTTTTTGGATCATACACAGTGAATTTTTATGTCTAAAATAAATGCAAGTCTTAATTATTACATGAATTTTTCCTTTTTTGCCTTCAATATTTCATAATCCCGATTTAGTAAACTTCTTGATATATATATTTTTTCTTCGACCCCTTGAAGATACGATATATCAGGATTCTACTGTATTATAATACTTTTTTAGTACTGGATATAATTCATTCATAGTAAAATTATCTAACTAACAGTTCGGTGGTATGTCCCATTCAGCTCCAACTACTTTGGGCAAAAGAGTTTCATTAGATACTTAATCAGGACAAATGTTTTTTAACAAAGTATACCCTTTTATTGCATCAAGCTGTATGTTGTTATTCCTCTTTTTTTGTTGAAACTTGGTGATATCTGAGCAAGCGCCTTAAGACCACCTTTTGGCCACCTTTTACTAATTATTTGTTTCAGTAATTACCTGTTAAATAGCCTCATTAGTTTTCACTTTACATCATCAAAATTAATGGGTCATGTCAAAACAAATAAAAATATAAACAGATTTTTTCCGAACTAACTTTCCATACAGCAAAATTTGCTGAAAACTAATTAAATTCTGCTTAAAGATGGCTAAAAGTATTAAAATAATGCATTGTCATCGTGTTCTGAGCTATTCCAAACAACACAACAAACAAGAAAGCAAGCAAATAAAAAAGTAGTAAAATGTAGAAAAGCTTACCACAGTTACAGGTTGTTTAAGAGTTTGAATAATATCATTGCAACCAATGACAAGTATTACTGGTTTTCTGGGAGGAGCTAGCATGACAAGGTGCAACAGTTCTCTAGTGGTAAGACCTGAGACAGCTAAACCTTCCTGGCGCTTGGTATATGGTCTATTATTGAGTACATTGCCCATCCTAAGAGCATGGGAGTCGCCAACCAATTCACAGTTCTGTAATAATTATAATCTAACTTGTTACAAATAAAATAATCAACTGTACATGTACATTAAGTTTTTAAATTTAAATGTAAAAGAAGATTATTGAGCTTAAATTTCCTAAGTGAGTTTTTATAAAAAAGAAATAGACAACTGAGATAGCAATGCACACATCATAATAATGTACATGGGGTTCAATGGAAGTATGATACGTAAGTTATAATCTACTCTGTACAATCTCAAAGTGTCTCCATTTATCTCACCTTCACATGGTTTACCCTGTGAAACTGAACCTGCTCTAAGGCTGAGGTTAATCTCTACGAGATTTTGGATATTTGGAAATATTGCCCCCCCCCCCAATATTTGATCATGGCTAAAAGCAGAGGGAGGGGGGCTTGGACCACATCATCCACCTAGGGGCCCAAATACTTTAAATCTGTTTCTAGGGTAACAAGTAAAACAAGGGGAAAATGCAATACAGTAGAGAGGGTACTTGTATGCACACCTCGTTCTATACAGCCTTCAACTGCCCTACTTTCAACATTGTCCAAAGACCTCAGTGGAATGTGCAGGCAGCATGCTTTCTTTTTGACTGAGCCTTTCATTAAAGATAACTATGGAGAAGCTCACTCTCATCAGCCTAATCTATGAAATGAACTCAAAAAGCAATTATTTAATTGTTCATTCTACATATATTTGAATCAATTATTCAATATTTAGATATAGTAAAGAAACTTACTGAGCGTAGATAATCCATTTAAAGAGACTCTCACAGTAATCGAGCCCTGGCAAACTGTCGCTATCCCTGGTTTCTTGTCTACAGAATTAGATAAAAATAAACAGATATGTAAATTTAAAACACATCACAACGGCCTTAATTTTATATTTAGAAAAAAAGTAAAACTAAGTATATTAAATTAGTTAATGTACGAGTATTTCTTTATTTTTAAACTGTTCCTTTTTATATTATAAAAATCAATTCCCGTTGTAGCATCTCGATAAATTCAATAGTTTATTTTTTAAGAATACAAAAAGACTTAAAGTGTCACTTTTAAATAAAATGATTGGAAGGTTAGGTCAAAAAGTACAAATCTTAAACCTTAACCAAAACTAACCATAACCTTTAATTTTCTTAGAAAGTAACACGTTATGTATTTAAAAAAAAAAAATAATAATTTAAAAAAAAAAACTATAAAATACATAACTAATTAATTTAGATGATACAACCGGAAACATTTTTATAATGTAAATAGGAACAGTTTAAAAACAAAAAACAAAAAAAACTGTAAATAAATTAGACTATTAGATCAGGAATAGGTGGGCCAAATAGAGCAGATATACCATTAATGGTACAAACTAATTGTTTTAGGTATGTAGGTATCTTAATTTAAGTGATGCCAGAATCTGAGGTGGATCTCAAACCCACAGCTTTATGCAAAAACTTCATACGATTTTATGACATTTACCCTTCCAATGGACGAAAATTAGAAAGATAAATATAATCACCTAGTGTGGCCCTCTTATGCCACAACCGAAAATTTCATATCTACACATGTACATTTGAAAGTTTAAGTTTATTTTAATTTTTCTAGCATGGCAAAGTTGCTGGAACTTATCACGTATTTAGTTTTGCTAATGCAATATAATTGCTATAAATATATAAATACTGAAATGTGGCATTACTGTACCACATTCTCACTTGCATTGAAAGGAAGTGACTAAAAAACTTAGATAAATACAAAACACGAGGATGAAAATCTTAAAATATGTACTACATATTTTGTCAGATTTGTAGTTTTATTTTAAACTATTAAGACATACTTGATAAACAACACTTTAAGACTTATACTAAAAGAAAAAAATAATAATAAAAGCTAATTTAGATCGAAAGAATAGCAAAAGAAATCAATTTTAATTTAAAATCATTACACTAAAATTCCCTTACCGAAATTGAAGTATCAGCACAAAATCAGCTTCTCTTCTAAACTAAAAATAAACAAATAAACAACAGCAACCTGTTCAAAGTGTAATCGCTTTCCGGGAGGAACTTTTACGTCTGCGCGCCACTATTTGAACCTTGAGTCCCGCAAATTTTAAAATTGACGCCTTATCTCGCTAAATATAAATTATGATAATAGAATCTACAAAGTTTATAATATTAAATAATAAATTACTAATATCTTTAACAATGCAAAACATTAAACGAAATACCTAAACCGAATAGTTTATTTTAACGGTAAAATTTCTATTTAAAGAATTGTAAGTCTAAATAATTTTTAAAATTTGAAAAAAAATTGAATTGGCAACTCTTTTAAGCTCTAATTAATAAAGTTTGTTTGAAATCCTTTTATAAAAAATATTAAATTATTAGGATTTTTTTATGTTCTTGAACTTGAATGATATTATGACCGTAACCCATGGAGGTAGGTGTATGGACCCCCTTTCATATTAATTTATAATATTTTATTTTTATTTAAAGCTCTCACTCGGAAAAATCCTTGTTACTCTACTGAACAGTATGGCTTTCATGCAATTTTAACTGAATCATGGATTAATTTATTAAGAATGACAAATTACTTTACATGGCTATCCCCTTCCTCTCCCCCCCCCCCTCTAAAAACGAAGATTGAGGTCCCCTTTCCAAAATCCATCAAATGTGTCTTAGTAATGCTTAATGCTATAAATAAAAAAATATGTGTGAGGCTCTCACGCATTGAAGTGAAACAAGTTCTCAGTTGCTCTCTTTCATTTTTTGACGAATTTATTATTTCAGGATTAAGAAATGATTATGGGAAATTTAATTGAATAAAAAAAAAAAATATATATATATATTGCTACGCTAAGGCAACCACATTTAATCCAATAAAAATAAATTATGTTTTGATTTACTAGTCTTTAAATAGATATAATACAATTAATATGTAAAAATGTTACACTTGGACGAGTCTCGAATCACATGTCACAGAAAAAATTCTCTCTATCGCCGCCAAAGAATTTTCACTTTAAAAATTGTACTTAGTAGTAACTGGGTAATGATTAAATAGTTATGCTTTCAGCTTATGTAAATCATTTACATTATATTTATATATGTACCCAGATACCAAATACCCATCACAATGCTTCAAGGTTTGTTCCAACAACACTTCAAACTAGTTTGAAACTGTCCAACACATGTGCATTAGCAACAGGAGTTCAATTTTAGTCCGATGCATGTGCATTAGCAACAGGAGTTCAATTTTAGTCC
>KZ653409.1:50297-62298 GCA_001010745.2 Gerris buenoi
AAGTCTCGCATTAAAGAAAACCATCTTTAAAAGCCTCTTTTAGAAAACCCTAGAACAGACCTAGACAGAAGCAGCACAGCAATAGTATTTAGTTTTTTACATGAATATTAGCCCGGAAATCTAGTCATTTATAATAGGCGTTTCTCTCTCTCTCTAAAAAAAAAACACAATGTACATCTTTTATTATACAAATATTCAAATTTTATTTGACCAATCACAAATTAGAAAGTTAAGTATTAGCTAAACAATTATTATCACTTAAAAAACATTATTGATATTTAGAAAATAAAATATAGCTTTAGACATATATTTAAAATAATAATAATAATAATTATAACAGATTAGTTTTCAACGAATAACAATTGATATAACAGAAAATATAGGTAATTGACTATGGCAATGAGCAAGTATTAAAAAATTCCACAAAATTTAAACATGAGTGTCTGACGTCTGATTATACAGAGGTAATGACTGAGATAGAAGAAGATTTAGAGATAGATGATAGACGTCAATAAATAAATTTCAACTCTACTTATATTCCACTTAAATTATAACTTAAAATTCCATACCTGAAACATATAGGGAAAAAATTAACAAACAAAAAAAAAACATAATTAAATAAATCAATAAGGCCTCTAAAATAGAATTATGTATCATAATTAGGTTCACCTAATTATCAAATTAGGTGAAATGTTGTTCAACATGGCTTATGTATGGTTTGTCTTAAATAAATCACTATTCTAGAACAACAGGAAAATCCAAAGATTCTAGCTACCAGGAGGCCAATTCTGTAACTTTTTTTGATATATATCCACTTTGACATTATTTATTAAACATCGCTATATATCAAAGTGTTGTTATATAATGTAGTGAATCTGTAAAGTGATACCGGCGCTGTATATGGCCGTATACCGAACTAAGGATTGACAGCGTACTTTTTATTGGCTATTTTATAGTCATTTCTGTCAGAAAACAAGAAAAGAGAATGAAAACATCAATAATTGTGTGACTTTGTTTTGGTTTTTAGCATTTGATATATTATAACAACATAACCTGACGAATTATATCAACAACAATTTTGAGTGGATATAATATATCAAACCATATATATCAATTTCTCCTTATATTATAACAACAGACAAAGTTATAGATTCACGTTGACAGGTTGCGCACCCATGTTCATAACAAAAATTTGATAAATAACAACATGAAAAGGGAGGTTTCAAAGTTACAGAATCGGCCCCCAGGATTTTTGAAAAAGGATAATTCCAAACTCAAAATTATGTATTTTTAAAAAGGAACAATGTATAAAAGAAAACAAAGTAAACTATGTTTGCCACCTTCAGTTCCATTTTTTTTATTGGCATTTTCTTGCAGTTTTCTAAGGAATTCTTTAAAAACTTGCACTCCTTTGTACATGCTTGTTTTCTGAAGATTTCCAACATTCCTTTTTTCCATTTCTGAAGCTTTTTCAGCATCTTTTGCATCAAATTTTTGAATTTCGTCAACTAATATTCTAAAAAAAAAGAAAAATATAAATTCATTTTTAAGTTTTTGGTAGTTTTCAGTATTCATACTACGGAAAGTTTAAATTTTAATTTAAACCAAATTATAATTATTATTAACAACGGGAGACAGACAGAGAAAAATAGATGGCAGTGTCAGTCCCGGCGCTGGAGTCTATTTTTGTCTGTCTGCCTTCCATTGTTAACAATAATTATAATTTTATTTAAAGGAAAAATATAATTAACAAACATACAAAATTAAGGGAGATAATAAATTTATAAGAAAATTGCTTTTTTATTCTAAAAGTACAAAAACAAATTTTTTACAATGCTGAATTATAATAATTAATACTCACGAAATTGTAGGTACAGTCTGAGGATTGAATTTGTGAACAGAAGAAGGATTGAATGGCACACATACTTTGCCAGTTTTAGGATGTATACAGAATGGTGCTTTAAGAAGATGGTTGGAACCTTTGGATACTTCTATATCAAGCCTGGGATATGCATAGTGCAACATTATTTCTTCTATTAAATACTTACTCTTTTTCAAAAGGTTCTAAAAAACAAAACAAAAAGTATAAATCAAGACTTATATTAGTTATATTTTGAGAGTGTAAGAGTCATGTCTCATACTCATAGATCAGAAAACAAATGTAAAGCATGTCATTTGTAGGAGGAAAATGGCACTTTGATTAATAGGGAGAAAAGTATCACTTTGATTAATAGGAAGAAAAGTATCACTTTGATTTATAGGAGGAAAAGTTTCACTTTGATTAATAGGAGGAAAAGTATCACTTTGATTTATTGGAGGAAAAGTTTCAATTTGGTACTAAGGAGAAAAAGTATTACTTTGATTTATTGGAGGAAAAGTTTCACTTTGATACTAAAGAGGAAAAGTATTACAGTAGAACCCCAGAAATTCAAACCCTGCAAATCCGAAAACCCCGATATTCCGAACAACTTTTGGGGTTTAAAAAAAAAGAAAAAAAAAGTAGGGGTTAGTATATGCTGCAATTTAAAAAGAGTGTATTTCTGTGACATCTTAATTCGAATAATGATTGTTTGTTGTTAATAACATACATATTACATAGAAGTATTTCCTGTAGTTTCAGATACCTAGTCGTGAAAAAATTGTTTAATTTATTGAACGAATAAGATTTATTAAAAAAAAAAAAACTCTTCTTACAAAAATTAAAAGATGTGAACTGTTCAGAAGATGTAAAACTGACTGTAGTATTGAGAGCTGATAATGGTTTTAAATGAGGATATAATTTTTCAGAGAACTGTTGTTTTACTTGAGACATTACACACTTACGGCTTGGTGAATTTATCAGAATTGCGTTTAGCCGCTGTTTCTTAAAACCCTCTCCTATTCTCAGTCATATTTAATGCATGTCTAGAAATACTCTACCTTTATACTTGCCGCCCTACGTTTCTATGGAACCGAATATCGAAAAAAGTTTGTCAACGTTCTAACTTAATCATAATTATTCTATATCTCTTTTTTTTAACAGAAATACTGGGTATTTCTCGTGCCGGAACGTAAGAATATACCTATAAACTATACCAGCAAAAATGTAATTCTTTTAATTGACAATAAAACCAGACCATAATCCGAACAATTCAGAAATCCGAACCGACCCTGGTCCCAATTAGTTCAGATTTCCGGGGTTCTACTGTACTTTGATTTCTCAAAAGTCAAGATTGCAATAAGCAGAACCAATTTTATACTCTCCCCCATTCTAGGAGCAATAAATACACTTCCTATTTAATTTTTTATCTATTCAATTATTAAAAAAGGATCTTGGCTTAAAAATAAATTTTTCCTCAGTACCCTGTTAAGAATTTATTAAAGGACATTCCCCGATTTACGTATATTTAACTTACATTATACATTGCGGCCCCACCTATTATGTTAGTCTGGAGTATTACTGTAGTTAAACATTTTAAATTTCACTAAGTAATTTAAGTTACAATTTTGTTTTTTTAAAAAGACACATCACTAATAAAAAGAGTTTAAACCTTTGAATGCATTTTTTGGTAAACTTTAACAAGAGCATTCCACCTATCAAGCGATGTGGTAAGTGACTGCTTTTCCCAGACAGCTTGAACTTCATTTCTCAGAGCTTGGTCTCCAAGCATAGCAACAACTTTCTTTACATTCTCTGGGGCTCCCAACATATCCTGTTCCACAACACACATTGTCTCGAAGTCTTCCTTAATTATATTTAAAGCACGTCTGAAACAAAATCATTTAACATTATTAGTGAAATCTATTATAAAATATACAAATTGTTTTATGATACTAATCAAACATTTTAATATTTTTTATCATTTTAGGTTTTTGTACAAAGTACAAAAAGAAAACCTAATATGACGGCTCTGTCTGTCCGTCTTTCCGTTGGGGTCGTTAGTCTGTTGGCTTGTTTCAATTCATAAACTACTATAGCTAGAAAGATAAAATTTGGCACACAGGTGCATCTCGGTGTTTGATGCAACTGGACACATTTTGAAGTTTCTACACTTAATATTTTCAAGATGGCGGCCCGGCCAATATGGAGGGTGACTAAAAAAAAGTGTTTAGTTACCATGGCATGTTATACATCAATTTTGTCTTAAAGTGTAGAAAAAGAATATGCAACTATTAACATAACACACGTAATATTTTGAAGATGGGGGCCAATATGGCGGGGGACTAAAAAAAAAGTTTTTAGTTACCATGGCATGTTATTACATCAATTTAAAGGTCTTGAAGTGTAGAAAAAGAATATGCAACTATTACACCAAATAATTTTAACTTAGTCATACAGAAACCGGCGATTATCGCCTCACGTACTTACGTGAAGCACGCCTTACTTGTTTAATAGGTAGGATAACTTGCAGATTTCAAAAATGCAATAAAATAAAAAGTATCAAAGATATCATAGCATTTTTTTCTTTATCTTTTAGTAGAACATTTTACTTTTCTTTTCACACCTTTTTAAAAATTATATCAGACATGTGTATTGTCAATACACTGAATGAGTCAAATTTTTAAGTTTCCGGTCATTCTTTCCAACATAGCAATAGGTTTGTTGGTCTCCAGGTCATCCAGGGGCGGTTGGTGTAGACAAGGCATACCAAATAAACCCACAAAAAGAAGAAGGCGCCGGCCACTGTAAATTGCCCCTTAAGAAAACGAGGCGCCCAGCAACAGATCTGTTGATGTCCTTAAAAAGTGAGTCCTTAAAAGTGGCTCCATCCTGCTGAAACCATAAATCCTTAAGGTCCATTTCTTCAAACCGTTTACACTTTTGTATTGACACTTAAAAGTAGCTTAAATCAGCAAAAATTTTCCAACAATAAAGATTTAATGAATGAACCATATTTATTCATCTTTAATAAATAAATTAGAAGTAATCTAAGTTTAACAATCATTAGTATTTTTGCTTTACATTAAGATTAAAATTAGCCATGGCTGTGGTTAGTTTTCATTTAAGATTTACATAAACAAATACAACCCAATAAATTATGACAGTATTGTACAAGGGGTGCATGAGTGTGATATTAAAAATGATCTCTGGTCAAAAAAATAAATAAACAAAAAATACTAGGGAAATAAAGGAAAACTCAGTTGGAGTCAGTATAGGGAAATGTGATGAGTGTCTCAAATTCCTCTTTTAGGTGTAAGATATTTCTTTTTAAATTCTCTATATCTTTACTCAATTATAACAATTTAAGCTTACTTAATAGAAGGATGCATGCAGTCTTGAGGGATTTTAGCAAGCTTTCCATTCTCATCTTCACGAGATAACAGTTGAAGATACTCGGCAATATCTGCCCTAACCTTTGGTTCAAGTTTCCTAACGACATCATCACACACCCAACAATGAACACCTCTCCTTCCTGAGAAAACCCACAGCAAGTGCTCAAATCCAAAATCATCTGAAAACATCCGAGAAGAATTAAAATGTGAGACCTTGAAGACACAGGTATTACAATACGAAAGACAATTATTTTGGTAAAAAAGGGTATAGTTACCTCTAAGAGCTGAATCAAGGATTTTGGTAGCTATGGCTAACAACTTCCAACACTTATTACAAACTTCAGCTTCACTACAACATGTTCTTACATTGTCATAGTCAGTCATGTCAATATCAAAAATCAATTCTTTTTCCTCAACTTCAAAATTTGAGTTCATCCTTTTCTGTCTTGGCCTATAAAAATAACACAACATAAACAATAGATGCCTCTTTAATCTTGCACAATTCTCTCTAAATATCGGCTACATTCATAAATCTTTCTACATATTCAATTTTACAGCTGCGATTGCTTAAAAATAGGTAGTAAAAATAGGTAATAAATTAACTATTATTGAACTATAGAAAAGTGAGAGGTAAACAATTTTATTGAACAACAGGAAAATCTACAGAAAAACTACAAAACTCAAGCTGTAATTATTAGTATCGCCTCTTCCCTTGGATTTCTCTCCTTCTTCGAGTTAATTAACTCTTACTCCATGATAACTCATACACTAATTATTTTTTAGCAATATAATTACTGCACCCCGTATTATAAACTGTCAAAGAGCATAATAAGTGTAATCTTTTACTTGATATTGTATATAGCTCCGATATCAATTTTTTCAGGGCACTTTTTAATTACTTCTTGTTCAAAATCCTGTGGACTGTCAAAGCTCTGGTATCTAATATAAACATCCCCAGGTAAAGTAAAGGACATTTCACGGTGAGCTAGTAAACTGAAGTTTTCTGAAATTAAGAAAATAAAATGAATTAAATTTAAATACCAAAAGCCATATACATATATGTATATAAATAAATGAGTGACTGAACTGTTTAAATTGCTCTTGTCTGGCACAATTTAAGATTTAAACATCCTAAATAGCTCAAAATAAATAAGGAAATAACTGCAACATTCCCCTCAAACTTTATATAAGAGAAATTGAAACAAAACTGTCAAATGCAGGAATAACTGATGATTTATTATTACATTCGCGAGATTATATCCAAATTTCTAAGCCCCTTTCCAAAGGGGATTCTTTACAATTACCATTTTTTTTGTTTAATTGTTCCTTTCACATTTTGTTTCCAATTTCTTTACAGCGTGTGTTTCAACGTGGTGTAGTCGAAAAGATGGGACCTAGTTTGGTTCATACATTATTTTGTAAATTTATATTACTATTAGTGTTTTATATTTTAATACAACCATATTAAAGGTTGATATATATCCTCCCAATAACTTATGATAGTTAGGTAATTAACTCAAGGTCAAAGTGCACGTAAAATAATTGTACAAGAAAATTGACAAACTATATTTTAATACGTACCAGATCCATAAGAAAGCCATGAACAAAATAAATCAAAAGGGAATAGTCTTTTGTAGTAAACAGGAAGAAGTTCAACTAGATCATTCGGTTTAAAGGTAGACATTTTTTAAAAAAACTAAGGTTATAACAGTTAAGATAAATGCTAACAATAGTCGAGTTCAGTAATAATTAAAATGATTAACTAATTCAACAGCCTTTAAATACAATTTTAAATAAACTCATGGAAGAGACTCCAACTCTGTTATTATATATTAAACTAAACAAAACAAAAAATATAATAAGTTTGGCGGGTAATTTGCAGTGTTGCCAGAATGTGTGATAAGGAAATCAGCCGATCAAGACTAAACAAACAGACACAAGACTAAACAAAAATAATTCTTTTAAAATCTTTAAATAAGTAAACAATAAAAATATGATACCTCCTCCTCCTNACAAAACTGTCAAATGCAGGAATAACTGATGATTTATTATTACATTCGCGAGATTATATCCAAATTTCTAAGCCCCTTTCCAAAGGGGATTCTTTACAATTACCATTTTTTTTGTTTAATTGTTCCTTTCACATTTTGTTTCCAATTTCTTTACAGCGTGTGTTTCAACGTGGTGTAGTCGAAAAGATGGGACCTAGTTTGGTTCATACATTATTTTGTAAATTTATATTACTATTAGTGTTTTATATTTTAATACAACCATATTAAAGGTTGATATATATCCTCCCAATAACTTATGATAGTTAGGTAATTAACTCAAGGTCAAAGTGCACGTAAAATAATTGTACAAGAAAATTGACAAACTATATTTTAATACGTACCAGATCCATAAGAAAGCCATGAACAAAATAAATCAAAAGGGAATAGTCTTTTGTAGTAAACAGGAAGAAGTTCAACTAGATCATTCGGTTTAAAGGTAGACATTTTTTAAAAAAACTAAGGTTATAACAGTTAAGATAAATGCTAACAATAGTCGAGTTCAGGAATAATTAAAATGATTAACTAATTCAACAGCCTTTAAATACAATTTTAAATAAACTCATGGAAGAGACTCCAACTCTGTTATTATATATTAAACTAAACAAAACAAAAAATATAATAAGTTTGGCGGGTAATTTGCAGTGTTGCCAGAATGTGTGATAAGGAAATCAGCCGATCAAGACTAAACAAACAGACACAAGACTAAACAAAAATAATTCTTTTAAAATCTTTAAATAAGTAAACAATAAAAATATGATACCTCCTCCTCCTCTGATTAGTATTCACAGAGAGTATTCAGTTAATGTAAAATGAGCATCTCATTAGGCGAGAAAAAAATAGATATACATATACTTAGCTTTAGCTTGTTACAACGATGGTTACAACAACTTAGCGATGCTTATAAAAAGAAGTTTAAGAAATGTTATATTTTCAGAGACATTCACAAACGCAATTGCAATTAGAAAGAATTGTCGGGAAAATCCTCGTCATTTAAAAAAAAAATCTTAAAAAATACCACAAAGTGAAAAAATATTTTGTCTTAGTAATGACGTCATAATCTCAATTGATGCAAAGTGCTGACCCCCCCCCCCCTTCAAGAACTTATCACTCACTAGATACCTAGCCGGCACGACGTCAGGCGCTTACGTATTCGAACCCTCCCATCCCATCACAACATCCAACATCCTGTCTTTTCAAATATCAATCCTCCCTTCCCTTCAGTGTTTGTTTTGTTTTTTTTCTAGAATTACTCTACTTTTTTCTGTTTGGATTTTAATGTGGAATCTCATATATTAATAAACTAAAATGTCAAGACTAAATGATCGTCCGAATTATTCTCAAACTTATAAATTAGTGGTTGTGGGAGGAGGTGGTGTTGGGAAATCAGCCTTAACTATTCAATTTATACAAGTAAGTTACAGTATTCTTCCTGTGCCAATGTCTAGACCAGTTTCTTTTTAATGTTGTTTGTCTATCTCTTACAATAAACTATTATTCTCTATAACTTAAGTGATAATTATTATAAAAATTATTGTCACTTGTCTTTGTTTTGTATTTTTAGACTTACTGTTTATGCAACTCGCCCTCTCCCGTAAGATAAAAAACAGGATGTATATTTTCCTCCCTGTTTATTTGTAAGGTGACTAGGGGGACTACTAATTTTGTCGTCTCTATTTAGCAAATTAAACCCTTGTGTCTAATTAAGGTTCGTTATAGGCGGTTATTTGCCACTATTATTGCCAGAATGTATTCACATTGAATGACCATATTTGGTTATGATGGCAAATCTTTTCATATGCAGCCTCCTTATTTATATTGAGCTAATCATGTTCAACCTCGAACAAGGACGAAGAAAATAATAAGTAACATTCTAAAGTGGCCAAAAATTTACACAGGGTATTTAAAGGCAATTTTTAATTTATCAATTTGTTTTTGAATAAAGATTATTTTTTTAAATCTTCTACCTTCTACTAAATGTTTCTTGAAAAAACAATTAATTAACCTACTTCTATAAGGTCAACTTGGACATTTTCATTTACTTTTAAATTTGAAAATTTAGTTGAGATCTTATAAATTAAATTAATTTACTGAGCATATTTTTTTTTATAACAATCAACATTTATTTTTTAATTTCAATTACCTCTTTCTCTAAATAAGAGGAATTATTCAACATCCTTCAAAAAACCAAATAAATAAATATATANACGAGTGTTACGTTCGGTCGAGGGCCACACAATATTGTACTGAGGGCCGCATACGGCCCGCGGGCCGCGTAGTGAGTACCCCTGATCTAGGTAGTAAGAATATTAGAAGGGACTTTTATACTTCTTCCAGGAGTGGATGGGGAGGTAGCACGGGAAAATATACCAACCAGCGTGATATTATGTCGGTTTTCTGACTAACTTCAGCTTTGCTGATGAAACCCCTATTTATGGCATGAAAAAGTCTGCCTGTAGATGCTATTCTTGCTTCTATCTCTTCTTTGCATTTATCATCAGAATTCTCCATCACTCCTAATTACTTGAAGTCACATGATAATATATAAGTACTAGGGCTAGGATTTGAGCAAATTTGCATTTTTTTTTCTTGAATGATACACAGTGGAAGAAGCGTTAAGTGGTAATTCCCCTTAGCTTTTGGTTGAATTTGTCCNTAGGGTACTACTTAACTAGACAGTGTGGCCTACGGACCCTCGTTGTGTGCTGGCTAGCACACACTTGACCTGTTTATTTATTTTAGCTCCTGGTATGGCTGATAAAATTTTTAAAATGTTCAATAAGGTTTTTTTGTATGCAAAAACTAATAGTATTTTTAATAGGAAAAAACATATATTTTCATAGATAAAGTTGTTTACAACTACTGTTTGTTTACAAACGTTTAACAACCCTGGTCAACGACGGTCGGGTGAGTTCTGACCTATATATCAACCTAATAATAATACATGAATAAAATTACAAGATAAAAAGAACTTTTTATATAATACTTTTTTAATTTTCTTTTGAATCATTTTTATTGTTAAATAAAATGTTAGTCAAATATAAATAAGTCCAAATTTATTTACATCACACAAATGACAACCATCTAGAGGGCTGATCTTGAACCTATAAAAGGACTAGTATTTTTAATAATAAACATTGAATGACTGCAAAATAGACAAAGTAAACAAAGAAACGAATTAATTGCCATATGACTACCAGGTTTGTTTACATTAGTGTCCTAGGTATCGGTTTAATTTTACTGCATACGAACTTCTTTACTTGTACTCATTTTTCTTCTCTTACCGTCCCCTACACAGGGGCATATTGATGGCACAGTGTAGATTCGGTGATGGCGAGATCCACTGTACAAAGATTTGTCCTTTTACAGGTTTTAGATCAGCTGTCTAGTTGGTTGTCATTTATATGATGCAAATAAATTCTGAACTATTTTTTTTTTCATTTACATTATATCTAAGAATAACAATTATATTATCAACTCTACATATGACTCAACAGAAAATTTAAAAACTTAGTTTATAAGTTCTTTTTATCTTGTAATTATTGGTTTCTCGATTTAATGCCTGATATTAGCATATCATTTTTCCTTTTCTGTTTTAGAGTTATTTTGTGACTGACTATGATCCAACAATTGAAGATTCATACACTAAACAGTGTGTCATTGATGACAGACCAGCAAAGCTGGACAGTGAGTATTAATGTATAATATTATGATCCCAACAAAAACACTAGTGTAAAAAAATAAGCTAAGTCTCGCGTAAAAAGTTGTGAGATCATAGGTTTAGCCAAGTCTCCCTCTGTTCAAGTAAGTTCTACTAGGTCTAATTTATTCAGTGCAAGTACATGATGTTTTTCTGTCCCTCTCTCTATTCTCTTTCCTAAATCACTATAAATGTTTAATAATTTTAGCCTCTTTGTGGTGTGTGTGTGGTGTCTAGTTGCGCTGTTTACAATTTTCAAATTATTTACAATATTTTGAATAAGTGGTTTTTCTATTAGCCTTGAAAGGGACAAAGAACCAGATTTTTTTCGGATTTTTTAATTTTTCCTTTATCTGTGCAATAAACTCTACCCATATACAAACTTTCAAGTTTCTAACATTGTTAAAAGTGCCTTAGAATTATGATGAGTGAGTGAGTGTGTCAGTGACAAAATAACAAAATTTTAGGCTCACATATCTTATGAACTACTATGGGTAGAGGTGGGTCAATCCATATGGACCGGTCCAGAGGTGGTTGCTCGACCATTTTGGAAAAAATTTATATTTTCCCTGTTTTTTCCCTCATATTTAAGGTGTTCAAAACGATGCTTAAAAATTTTTTATCTTAAACCGTTTAGGTATGGCGGCCATTTTTGCTTTCCTTCGCACGCTAATTTGTGTGTTTGTGGGCATTTACGTCAACGCTCATATCTCCTAAACTATTTGTCCTAGAAGGCTGAAACAAAAACCAAATTAAAGGTAATTGCCCAGTGTTTAAATTAGGTTATGTCCATATTTCACCTAGTAATTTTCCTTCCAAGAGAAAACTTCACCTGAAGTTAGATATAAAAATCAAGAAAATTTCGCTTTTCGGAAATTTTTTTCTGAAGGAAGGAGTTATATATACAGCTTGATATTTTTTATGTGAATAGGCATATATCAGTAGCATTACCCAAAAAAATATCAATGATAAAACTTGAATACTTTTATTTATATAAATT
>KZ653410.1:32095-49016 GCA_001010745.2 Gerris buenoi
TTTTTTTTCGTGTCAATTTTTATCATTTTTTCACGTTTTTCTTTACGGTTACCGTATCTCCTCATAGGGATGTATCAATACGATTTTGGGCTTGTGAGCCCAAATTGGGTACTAAATTGTGCACACGCCAAAGAAATTAAAATTTTATTAGTACACGTACTTATCGAGTATGGTACATCAAAGTCCAGGGTACATAGGGGGGTACAGTGGTGGGTTATTTTCGTTTATTTTATTCTTTTATAGTAATTTATATGCGCTAATACATTTGGTTCAAAGCAGTATGAAAAAATAATTAATTTTTACCCTAATAACGTTTTGAAGTTGTAACACTCGAAAAATAGTTTAATTTATTTTAAAATTTCAACGAAAAACTTAAATTTCGAAATTTCAACTTTGAGCGTTCATATCTTTCGCAATTCTTAACCGATTTCAATTCTGATTGCGGGGTAATAATTTCACACTCATGCTCTTTAAATCGAGTACTTATAACCTAAAAACTTTGTCCTATTTGCCGAGATATTGAGAGTAAACTTTTTTCCGTTTGCCGAAATTTTTCGGTCACGTGACCAAAAAATAAAAATGCTCTGATTTTGATGTAATTGGTATTTTTGGAAAGCTCTTGGCAAGTACATTAATTGATGTTATGTACGCTTTTTCAAAATTTTAATTTTTAAGGGGGGTAAAACGTAAAAAACTGTAAAATTGCCGTTTTTTTCGTGTATCATTTAAATTGAAAGAAATTGGTATATTTGGAAAGCTCATTTAAAATACAACAATTGTTGTTATGTGCAAATTTGTCAAATTTTACTTTTTAAGGGGGGTAAAACATTAAAAACCGTTAATTTATCTGTTTTTCTGAGTTGGTTTTTTAGGTTATAATTTAAAATGGGCTGAAACTCATATGGTATTTAGTACTTTATAGTAGTAAAGTGTACGTGAAAGGAACACCTGAAATTTATAACTGTACCGACATGAGGGGTACAAAGTTGTGTTCTTCTGTTTAAGAAAAGGTAAAGCTGGTAGCAAGCCGGTCATGTTTGGTATTGTTGGATAGCCCTTAAAACTTACTTTAAAAAGGTACAAATGTTTATCTAAAAAAGCCACGTTTCAGACCCTTTTTAACGATAAATAGTTTTTATGAACGTTAGCTCAAACCTCGATTTGTTATTTTAACGAGCGAGGTCTACTGTTAACAGAACTACTAGTTAGCTGTTTCGAGTTTTCGTGGCTACATTAAATTACATATTATTAGAAAACATTTTATAAAAATTATCCATAACAATAACTTTTACTCGGCGTGGAATGGAACCCAACCTCTCACCATATTTATAGTTATTTTCTCAGGAACTAGATTTTCCCCAAAGAAACAAATTATACGGTTAAGCTATGAAATTGACTATTTTAATCAAAATCGTCGAAACAAAACAACAAATCAGTGAACTGAAGATCAATTATTATCCATAACAGCAATTCATATCAGGCAATTATTCATAACAGCTGTTAAAATAAAAATAAAAATATACAAACATTTATTGAATATTTGCATATTGTGGACTTAAAACGAATAGTTTAATTTATTAGTTATTGTTATTGACAAGTCCGTTTGTAAGCACGTAGTAGCAAAATACAATTCATTTTTCTGAGATAAGGAAAATATCAACAAAACAACAATAGACAATATTTAAATACAAACAGGTCAACTGATAAGTTAGAGGGAGAACCATTGTTAGGAAAACTAACTCAACACTTTTACTCTATCAATTAAAAACAAAGTTTTTTATATTTCAAGAGATTCTGCGGATCTCAATAAAAAAGTTGAATCGATCTCACACTACAAATAAGTTTATAGTTTAATACGAATAGGTGAATTAAGCTCAAACTGCAAAATTAAATAACTTTATTGTTTGTTGTTGAAAAAAGCAAACCACACTAGACAATATCTAATTCTCTCACTTCTATTTATCTTATCTGCCAAAAATTTTAATTTCTTACGGGTTTTTTACATCATAAACTAATCAGTTATGCTGTTTGATGTTTATTCTTAGAATTCCCTAATCAAATTATATATAACTAAATTTAGATAGCGTTTAACATTTAACAATACTTCCTGGTCAGAAATATAAATACATAGTTATTTAAAGATGAATATATAGGAATGTAAACGCTAATTTAATTTCCCGGAAATATATGGAAAGATACAAGTTAAAATTGGTACAGACGCTGGAATCAGTAATAAGGTGGTTTTCAATGAATCCCTATAAATAAATAATTCCTTGCGATGAAAAGCCATTTAGACTAATCATTTATTAATAAACTTTCCCGACAACATTTCCCGTTTAAGGTTGTTTTAAATTTCAAACATATTAAAGGAATTTCCAAGAACCTTTAATATCATTATACCTAATTAGTAATTTTGTTTTTATGCTCACTTGAATTTTTAAATAATATACGTAGAACACGGGTAAGTAAACCCTTACTTTAACGCTGTTATTACGAACACTCGACTAAAAGTGGCAGTTCCTTAAATACAGCAAAGGACGTAACGAAAATAACAATTTTAAGAATAAAGGAATTATTTGTTTACTAAGAACGCCGAAATCTTACAATTTCTACTGGGAATTTTGATCGGCTATAACAAAGAATTGCGCGATCTAACCCAAGCCACATTTTCTAAACAAGAGAACAATGATCCTCTTGAAAATTCTACAAATTATACCTAAGGAAAAGTTATCTCGGAGCTTCATGGCAAATAAAGCATTTTTGATGCAATATAGGTACTTCTTCAGGCGTGTTAAAGTAAATTGGCTTTGAAAACAAAATAGCATGTAACGAAGTTTTTAATTCAAGACTCGTATAAGTGAAAGATTTTTTTATAGGTGAATCAACGGCTTTTCGGCTGTAAAAAATCTTTCACATATGCGAGTCTCGATCCACAGACCTCTGACTCAGCAGGTAGATTGCACCAAGGAGGTAGATTTTTTCAACATTCAAAAATATTCTATTTCGATTCCGTGTTCTTTTAATTAAATTAGGTTAAAAGGGAATTCCTTTATGTATATTGTATAATACTTATACTATGAATACAAAATTTTCTATATTATAAAAGGATTTTTTTTTTTATATAAATGTAAACAGATATATGAAAAATGAAGTAGTAGAAGAAATGAAGTGATAAGAAGTAGGGGTTATCAGGTGAGGGCTGTTATCGGAGCGGGGGGGGGTTGTGTTGGAACAGCTGTGCCGTGTTTACAGAGGAGAGAGGGCCACACCCTCTCCCGTGACACCGCTCAAGGCGCTGTGCCGCCCCTCAAGGCGCCGCTCAACGGCAGAATCGATTCAAAACAAACTGCACTTGTTTGTTATGAAGAGCCGTTAGTTTACTCTTTGTTTTATAAACAAACTTTCGTCTCTTATTAGTAAATAGATAAACTTGGGAATAATACGACCGTTACCGACCTTAAATATTTCATTCAATCCACAACGTTTGTCTCTAGAGGATGTTCCAAATAAATAGATAAGTCTTTTAAAGCCGTTGAAAAATATTTTCGATTTGGATTTTGTCACTTTTAAATTTAATTTTATCACTTTTATTTATTTTCTTACCTATAAAGTCACCAGAATAATACCATTTTTATAGATTATTTCTTGAAGCTTTGAAACGATTCAATAATAAATTATCCTCAGAGTATAAGGCGTAACCTTTCAGTATTAAATAAAAACAAATTACAAGGTTTATTATTTATCTTTCACTTGCAGTAAGTAGCTGCATAAACAAACAATTTTAAATTTGTTTTTGTTAAAAATTGTTTTTCTCCCTTAAAAATCCTTTAGGCGAAGATACACATGCGAGTACTGTAGCTTGAACAAAAGCATGCCAGCTACTAGCACGTGGATTGGTTAAATGGCATGCCTGTAGCAGACAAGCAAGCAGATAAAAACATAATAAAAATCCTGGTGTGCCAGTTAATGGCAAATACCCTCTTTTGGCATGTAAGCTACTTCCCCAATTTGACGGTATGTGTATGTGTATCTCCGCCTTTATTTTTGTAGCGTTACGCTCCGATTTCTTTCATTAAGAGAAAAAGAATTCCTTCGAAGCAAAAATTATTCTTTAATAATCAAAAAGATCGTTTGGTATTTATGAACTTTAAGCACTTGTAAGTTCAAAAAAAGACCGTTTATTGTCTAGAAGGATTCGAGGAGCCAACAGATTCAATTTTAGTGTTCGGATCACACCCCAAGTGAAATGAATAAATATAATAATTTCAGTATTGTTTCATGAAACCATACAGCCCTAATATATTTACACCCGTTAATCAGGTTACTATGAATAATTATATGCAGTAAATTTATCAGAGGGACCAAATTATATTTCTAAGTTTGAATGTACTAGCACTAGGAAATAGAAAATATGTTTATAAATGAAGATTGATCGAGATGACAACTAAGATGAATAACAAGACGGCTGTGTTACATTGCTTGGTTTTTATTTGTATAAATATCTAAATAATGCTTCTCTATACAATAAAAACTAACAAATATGCATAAAAACTCCACAGGACATTATAATAAGCTCTAAATCTTCATTCAAATCGGTCTTAATTTTGATTCCAAAATTAAAATCTCATCACTTTTTAATATAACGTGAATATAGATGACCCCTGAAAACACTTTTCATCGGAGAAATAATATTTGCAGAGCTTCGGAGAAAATTAAGTTTTTCGTGAAATATCCGTCCATTATTCATTGAAAGTCCAATTGGAAGTTATAAAGACATCAAATTTCAAACCATTAAAATGGTTATTTTTTAGAGGAATATCAAATTTCATTTAAGATCTATCAATGTCTGTAAAACGAAACCCCCGCGACCAAAGTGCAACAAATACATTTCCACTTAAATTTGATGTTAATATCCTATTTCTTTATCTAATCAATTAATTGATTTAAAAAAAATAAATAAATAAATCCCCTAAAACCTCTTCGATTTAAATTTTTTATAAATTTATTATCTTAGAGCTTTCACTAAACGAACATAAACCATCATCGGTCATTTATAAACCAGTTACTTCTATATTTAACTGCATTAATATAAATACTTTATCCCAAATATTATATAACATATCCTCAAGCAAATATTAGCTCTTTGATATGATAAGCTAAATTATATTAAAGTGTAAAAGCAATAAAAAAAAACAAGTATCATTCAATTTGATATTTTTTTAATGATTATCAATTGAATCACTTAAAAAAAAAAAAACGATGCAATAAAAACAAGTAATAAAACTCATAGGTTTGAGTGGTTGAGTTGAATTGACATGTAATTGTGTTGTTTGCTAAGTGGCTTGTCAACTTGTAAGCCAAAAAAAATATACATCAAGAGAAAATATCCAATAGGACTTCGGGCGCTAGATTGACTCTGAGACTCGACAAGACAGTAAGACACATTCAATAGCCGCCCATATCTAACCAACACCACTACAAAGTGTACTGAATTCACAAAACTCTGATTACTTGTGTCTTAGTGTCAGTTCATTTCGCACACCACACAATTAATTGAAGAACTACTTCAATAAATAATAACAAGTCAATTGAATGGTATCAAATAACTGGTGTCACAGTACAAAACATATTAATAACAACATCAGGCTATTCGAATTACTTAAACTTGTTATAACAAGAAGCAAAACGTCTCTTCAATAAAACTAACTCATTTAAGAAGAAATCTGTCCGATAAGACTCGTACTAACTTGCTCGTACACAAGGGCATAATTACTTCAATTTGTTAGATAAATAAAATTATTATTGAACATTTTATCAAAATGTACAAATGTATCAAAATGTATGTAAAGTCAAGTTTATTCCAGATTAATACGTATAGATAATACATATGTAACGTAATTTGTTATCTTCAACATTTTGGAAAACGCTAAACTGAATTTGTTACCAACAACAAATATAGATGCTGCTAACAAGCCAAAACTATAATGTAATTAAAAAGAAGATTTGTTATCCACTAACAAACGGCAAAGATCGAAGAATGTTGGTAACACTTGTTATAACGTAGAGAAACAAGCAGGATTTTTTTCATTTTAAATACAATTTTTTCGACAACCCAAAAATAATAAAAGATAATCCTATTAGATTCTCTATCTTTGGTCTCTCTGCTAATCGACATTTCAGTAACTACAAATTATTCGTTTTATATGCCAGATTATGGAGGTAGGAAAGAAAGTTATATATTTTATTTTTTTATTATTTATTTATTTATTTTTTCATTGATGTGGTTTTATAAGCTGTAATTTAATTATTGTTTCATTTTGTTGTTCTAGTTCGAGAAGCATATAATAATAAATAAAGCCGTGTCCAGACTGCCGAACCGAACCAAGGAAACGAGCCGAACATTGCTCTGCGCATGCTCAGTACAAAGTGCGCCTGCGCATCTCAGACTGGGCATGCGCAGAGACCAATGTTCAGCTCGTTTCCTCTGTTCAGTTCGGCAGTCTGGACACGGCTTAAAATAAGAGGAGACAGCATCAATACCCCCCCTGGCCCCTGATCGAAAACTACTGCATACGACTAATATTGTAACCAGTAAAGAAAGCAGCAAAAGATAAATAAAGGTAAAAAATATAAAAAGGATAAAGGATTTTTTTAAAAAAAATAAATATGAAAATGAAGCTTAGTAAAAAGAATAATCCGTGAGCATAAGTTGGCAGTCAGTTTAAAAATAAACGACACGATAAATAAACCAACGATAAATAAACTTCGAGAAGGTAGCTAAAATAATAGTATTATTTAGTTTATATTGTCCAAAATAAAAACAAAACACTTCCTAAAATAAATAAAATGCCAAGTTAATCAACACTAAGAAATGTTTTGTTTACCTTTTTACTACAAATTTTAGCTACCTTATCGAAGTTTTTTAAGAATATTTCAGTGAAAGTTAAATCAAAGTATAAGTTATGTTACATCGTTTTAAAGGTAATAAAATGGGCCAGTTTTTAAGCTCTTCAAACTTCAATGATGACTATGGTATTAACAAAGTTATAGAGTTTTCAAAATCACTCAATTTTTTAAACTAAACTAATTTTTCATTTTAGTTGACTGTAAAAGGCCTTTTAAAATGTAATGCGTGGATTATATTTTAAGCCATTTTAATGCAAATTTAGTGCTCTTTCTAATGATGAAAACCACAACTCTATAACTTTTTTTGATTTTGAGTTATTATGCATATTATTAGAGAAAACAACAATGCATAAAAAAATCAATTTTCCAAAATATCTCGAAAACTATGAAGAATCGCATAAGGCATATATGCGATACCTTTTTCTGTTCATCTCGGGCCATAGAATCAGGATTTATTTTTTGTCCCATTAAAACTGGGTCACCCTGTATAATTGCCTTGGCAATCACATATTTGACTATACTCTTTGTTGTTATTAATTCAACAAATTACTTATTACTAAATATTATTAAATTCTCCGATTTATATTTTGATTTAAGTTTAACTGAATCAGTCAGTTAGGAACACGCATGAAAGATAAAAATGATTTAAACGATGTTAAAACGATAAAAACGATTTAAACGATGGTCAAGCAAGTGTTTATGTCGAAGTCTATATGGGCGACGCTGCGGCAGCAAAAGTAACCACTTTCGTACATTCAATCTATTAGATTGTTTGCCCTATTAAGTTTGAATACACACTCACTAAAACCGTATCCTTATAGAAGTGTTTTTTTTTTATAGTAAAGGAGACGACGGGAATTACGAGCATCTTTTGGACAATTTAAATAAGATATCTTAAATAAGTTATATTGCAAATTAGTTACAATGTAAATAAGTAATAACTAAAATAAATTTTATTGTAAATAAATCATAATATAATGTAAATATGTTAAAGAACTACTGGCTTAATATAAAAATAAATGCAGGATTAATGTAGGTCAAATGATACAAAGTTGTATGCGGATATATCTAGTGTAGAAGATGTACCATAATTAATTATGTTAAAACACACAGACACAGAGACAAATACTACACTTATACGAGCAGAAAACAAGTTTTATATGGAAAATAAAGCGAGTGAGATTGGAAGGCTGGCGGAGTGCCAGATCGGTTGCTGGTGCTATACAAGGGCTAGGGTTTATAAACCAGTTGAAGAAGCTTCCTCAGTTACACGCTCATAACTCACTACGTTATAAAATCATCTACAAATAAAATAATAATATATAACTACTTTAACTAATAATAATAAATTCTACTAACATAACTTTATTACTTAAATTAATAAACAAATTGCTTCAATCCAGTTAAGTCAGCTTAACTGAAAAACTGACCAACATAACTAAGTCGAAATTAACGCCTAACGAGTTTAAATCATAAAATATGTCATTTTAGTTCAAAGAACATGGGATCAAGACGGATTTTAAGGAATTTTTTTAAGAGGCAGTGCCCCTTAAATCCAACAATGTTTGCTTTTATATTCTTTATATACTTTCTTTTTACGGGTTGAATAATATTCACGAAATAAATTAAAGTTTGCGTGCTTACTGTTTAATTCGATTTAAATATATTTCATAAAACATATTTTCATTATTTCAACACAGCCTAACTACTTAGTAAGGAGAAATCTACGTGTTATTATTGATTCGTTGTAAATTTACGATTGTAGATTAACGATAACACGTTGTAGATTTCTTTGTAGAATACTTTCAAAAGATAATTTTCACGTTGTAGAAAACTAATATGTGTTAGTAAAATCAGCTAGAATCAAGCTCAAACAAGCAAGTAAAACAAACAGCCGTTTTATTCTAATTCAATAGTACCAAGTACCAACTTAGAAATAACAAAAACAATTGTGTAAAATTTTTTTTGTAGTATATCAAAATATTAATAAATAATTAAATAAGATTTAAAAGTTCGGTCAAATCAAGAATTTATACTAAATCTAAGTAGAAAAATCTGGTACAAAAATAATTTTGAAATTTCTAAGTTGGTATTACTGAATTGGAATAAAACTGCTTTTAGTTTTCACATACTTAAGCTCGACACCTCTAGCTGATTGTTTTCATATAAGTTTTACGCCTCCATACTATTGTTTTTAATTTTTTTATTTTTTATTAACACTTAGCTTTTATTTACTTAAGTTTTTAATGTTTTACTTACAAATTTAATAACTGTTATAAAGTTCCTGCACTTTATGTACTTCCTTCTTTCGGAGTTGTTCTCAAAGTGTTTTCATAGAGGGAACTTGAAAAAAAAGCGTGTGATTTATACTAGACTTGAAATCGATGATATTATTCAAGGTAAAGCTTTTAAACTTCTTAATAGGATTAAAAATGGCCTGAGTTCAACTAAATTTACTCAAAGATGCATTTCAGCATTTGTGTTTTATTTCAGCATTGGCTGATATACATTTTATATTAAGCCTGACATTTTATCTATACCTATATATATATACCTGAATTGAAGAGCAGGGAAAAAATAAGTGACTGTTGTTTAAATATTATCTTCTTTCTAATATTTTGAAAACATAAGGCCAAAATGAGGGCGATGAAACAAGTTTATGCTTATATAGCATGTTAAATATAATTTCAAAACTATTTTCAGGAAGATTAAGAATTGGTAAGCTTTTTTCTAAAAATGTTCCCCTGTAGCTATCATGAAAACAAATAAGGCATTTATAAAAAGAAAATGCAATTTTTCGACTACATGGCATGTTATAGTTGTAAGTCGTTTTCAAAGGCATGGAGTATACCTATTCCAGATAAGATAAGTCATTCGAGCATACGAAGTTACAAGGCGAGCGTAGTGAACCTGCAGTCAACTCATATCTCACAACTTTTTCCCCTCATCTTATAGTACAGTAAAATTAGGCTAAAACCCAAACATCCAAAAAAAAAAGTTCTACCCAACGCCAAATTGTTCTATGCCCTCTTCGTAGTAAGTGATAAAAAGTTGCACGACTTGCAGCGTCGGGTTTGGCCGGGAGGGGGAAGGAAAGGGGGGTAAAAAGGTATTTTTAATCGTTTTTCGCAAATATCTCGAAAACTATGAGGTTTAGCGCTAACTTTGTTATATACAAAATTAATCTACTTAAAATTTTGAACAGAAATGGACTTATGCATTTTTGTGTTAAAGTTAACGATTACGGAGTTATGAAGCTGTAAAAATAGCACTATTTTCCATTTTCCTTGAAACGTTTTGGAAAGATTTTTTTTATTATAGTTAGGGTGGTGAGCCTAAATTTGCAGCTTCGAAATGACTGTTCGAAAATTGGCAGTTTTTCCAAAAAAAAAAAATTTTAAATATTGCTCTTGTTTCGGGCCCAATATCGGCATAAAACCGCTCACTTACGAGAAAAGCCATAAGAAACGAAGTTTTAGTAAATTTATTTGGCTTTCAGACAAGCACAAAATGAAACCTGTAGACGAAATAGTTCTCCTGCAATCGTAAAAAAACCAAAAAAATCTAAATTTTATGTTTTAAAAAATTAGCCTAAACAACTTCCAAAAACAATTTTCGGGCATTTGATGGAAGAAAAATGTGTGGAATCATGTTTTAAGGTGGAAAAGTGTAATTAAGACCATGTATTTTCATTTAAAAGTTCCAAGCAAAATAGAAAAATGTGATATGTTTACCCTTCATAACTCCGTAATCCTTAACTTTAGCACAAAAATGCATAAGTCTATTTCTGTTCCAAATTTTAAATAGATTAATTTTGTATATAACAAAGTTAGCGCCAAACCTCATAGTTTTCGAGATATTAGCGAAAAACGATTAAACGTACCTTTTTACCCCCTTTTCCTCCCCCCTCCCGGCCAAACCCGACGCTGCAAGTCGTGCAACTTTTTATCACTTACTACGAGGAGGGTATAGAACAATTTGGCGTGGGGTTGAAATTTTTTTTTTGGATGTTTGGGTTTGGACAATTTTTGAGCTAATTTTACTGTACTATTACAACGATTTCACATTTTCCTATTCCTGCTTTTTCCCACATGCAAACAGAGAAGCGTAGCGAGCATACGTGGCTTCTTACCTCTTATATCTATGAGTAAATTTATATTATTTTATTATGTATTATTGCTTTATTGTATCCGGATTCATTCAGATAGGCGTAGCATTTTAAAGCTCTTTTCAGATTAAGAACATGTAAGTTTTTTTCCCGAAAAATGTAACAAAATAGAAATTTTTGTACGAGAGTTGTTTATATTCTGCATTACTAGTTTAATTATTGGCTTTTGTTATTATAAGTGTTAAGTACTAGAATGAAGCGAAGTCGAGATTCGTTGTTGTGATCACTCCTTTAAATTACATAAACTGACGTCTAGGAAAATAAACCCACACCCTTCAATATTTTTAACAAATCAACCAAATAAATGTTTGTTTATAATTCGTCAAAACTTCAACTGTCTTATATTTCAATTCCTTCTACTCTCCTCTCTTCTATCACCTGGGTTTTTATTTTTATTTATTTATTTTTTTTTCCTTACTTCCTTGCTAATATTTATTTAAATACAGAGTGACAGACAGACAAAGGACGAAACTATAAGGGTTTCTTTTTTTTGGTTTTACCAACGAACCCCTAAAAAATTGTTTTTAATGACCGATATTTTGTGGTAATCAAACGTAATAATAATAATTTGTCCACACTTAAATAAAAACAAACAGGTGATTTAATTTAAAATAATCAATTACTATCTAACAACAATATACATTAAAATAAAGACGACAGTTTAAGTCTTAATTATACAGAGACTGAGACTGAGTAAAAGAAACAGGTGTTATTAAGCACAAAAGATAGTGTGGGTGGGGAACTGAAGGTATTGTCACAAAGGCTCTCAAGCCTGGGAGGTACAGCTACCAGTTAAAAGGGTTTAGTAAGGAACATGTATAAAATAAACTAAAGCTAAAAACTTAACAAATAAGACATATTCATAAGATTGACATTATTTACTAATAGAAGAAACTGTAGGAACTACTTGGAAGTTATCACAACTTGATATTTGGATTGCACATAATGTGTTTCATAAGAAAAACCATAAAATACATGATAAGATAAAGGATACACATAGTAAGATAAAGGTAAGGAGCGTATAGACTCTTTCACACTAATACCTCCACCTTTACTCAGTCTTTGTAAAATTATTGTAATTTAAAATAGTCTATAGACCTTTTTATGTATATTATGGTTAGACAATTAAACCACTAGTGTAATTTTATTTAAGTGTGCATTAATTATCATTCATGATGGGAATCAAACGTACCTATTGATAATTATCAATAAGTATGTTTGATTCCCAGAAAATTTAAAGGTGAAAACTCCCTATTTATTAGTTTTGATTATTTAATATACATAATATTATAACTAGAAAGTAGGAAATTAAGGAGAAATTGAGATATAAAGACTGAGGGGAAAGGAAGAGAGGAGTAGGTGGAAGGAAGAGAGTAAGGAGGAGAAATTGAGACATAAAGACTGAGGTGAAAGGAAGAGACGAGTAGATGGAAGGAAAATAGTAAGGAGGAGAAATTGAGATATAAAGACTGAGGTGAAAGGAAGAGAGGAGTAGGTGAAAGGAAAAGAGGAATGTAGCTGATAGAAAGAAAGGAGTGTGGAAGATAAGAAGAGAGGACTGTAGGAGGAAGAAGAAGAATGAGAGGAGTGTATGAGGAATTGGCAGGGATATGACACAGTATAGAATACTTGACTGGACAGGCTTTATGTACTTCCTCAGTTCCTCTACACTTAATGTATTAAGTAAGGCAACATCTTTACCCTCTGTATACCAACCACAATCTTACAAACAATCTCAATACAACTACAACATTCACCCCCACACTAATATCCAGCCTACTAACAAACACACCCTCGGTTACTTTCAAAATCCCTACTCCACAATAAACCAAGAAAACCACCTACAAAATAATCAATTACTTCTTCATCATATTATTATAATTGGAAAGACTCTTCAATATACTATACATATTCAAAATATGTGGCCATACCATTAAATAGATTAAGACATAATCATAATAGTTCTAATTTATATTTAAAAAAATAAAGAAAGCTGAGACAAACTTATGCCCTACATAGTAATATCGCAGAAAACCAACTATACGTTTTTGTAAAATATATGCCGACCAGAGAGGAGGAGGAGACACTGTTTATTAATCATTTTTAATTCAAATCTATCGACTTTCCATAAAACTATCTTGTCTAGCAGATCCCCTCATTGTAAAAAAATGTTTTATACTTTCCTAAAAATATGTAAGTGGGCATTTGAGCAGGAGCCAATGTCAAAAAAATAAATAATAATAATAACAATACCAATAGGGGTAGTTCATTTAATGTCATATTATTGGAAGGATTTCAGTTTAAATGAGGCAATATGTGCCGAAGATTTTAATAATAATTGTAGGACAAGATAAATAATTGTAAAATCAGATCAAAGTCGGATAGGTTATTTCTCAAAATTGGTCTTAATAAAAATGTTGACGTCTGACAGAATACAGACACAAAACTAAATTATATTCCTTAACGTCTAAGACGCATTTGGGAATGATTTGAAGAAAAAAAATGTTGTTTATCAGAATACTCATAATTCTTACGTTCCCTTTCGACAAGCTCGAAGAAAAAATTGTAAATTTCTGCTTACTGCTTATACACTTAATAAAGTGTATAAGTGACACATTAATATACAGCAGGGATATGGTCTGATGACATCGCTATTCATGCAAATTGATAGCATTTTACATAATTACTGCAGAACAGCGCGCCAAAAAAAACCTAAAATTGATTTTCCGATGTATACTCGTCAAATAAACGTAAAATGTAAATAAATTAACATCAATTAGAATAAACAAAGTAGAAGAAGGTCACATGATGACGTTTCTTATTATTATATTCAATATTCACCCCTTAATCTAGATTTGACTGGATTTTTAAATTGGTTTAATTTGTTCATTGAATATTTGAGATATGAAAATAAAAACTGCGATACGAGCATATTTGAGATATGAGCTGTAACTGACAGATTGTGCTGCAGCATCACTATCACACGTTGGTATTCCACATAAAAACACTGCAATTAAATTTAATTACACTGCGATAACCCTGGATACCAGCACGTTATTGAATCACTATGATGAGCAATCCCAACAACAAATAATATTTTATCTTTTTACATTATACAACCTATTTCAATAAAAGTTTTTTTGTTGATTTATGATTTTTCAATATATTTTATATTGTTTTGTACTTTTCACATTTTTTGGGTTGCTCTTTTGCGACCTATTATTGTTTAATTAATTTAATTCATTTTTATTTTAAATATTTTCAAATTATTATGATTTTTTACGTAAAAGAAGTATCGATTTAGAAAAAATGTAATAAGCACAGCAACGGTCTGTCAGGTCTGTGCTTATTAAATAAATTAAATATTGTGAGACCATCTGTGGGCAACATTCAACAAACCATCGAAATTTCTTAAAAATCAGATTAGTTGTGTGCATGACAAAGTCAAAGAGAACCCAATAGCTCTCTTCGAACCAACAATTGGACTAATTATCACCTACCACACAAGAAGTTTTTCCAAAAAACGACAGACCAAAAATTTTTTGTTGTTCATAACGATCACACTGCTTTTGTTATCTTTGGCGGGCACGAAAGCGGAAGCGTTAATAGAATTCGAATGATGGTTAAATCATAGATTGTCACTACGATTAATTAACTACTAGTCACAGTTTTACAGTTAAATTCCTAAAGCATCTGGTTGCTATATTATTGCATTATTGTAAAGAACGTTAAAAAGTTGCAATGTAGCTTCCTTTACGTGGTGTTAAAAAAGAGAAAATTCCGAACTTTGTTATCGTTCAAATAAGAAAACTAACTTTGCTTATAAGTTGTTATTATATTAATACAAACTTTTCGGTTTTATTCACTATTATTTTATGAGAATTATACTTGAGAATAAGACATACATAGATCTATCTGACAGTGCTGCTATTACAAGTGTGAAGCTATTCCTGTATTGATTCTACGTAATATAATAATAACTTGAGCAATTAAGAGAGAAGGCAATTAATTATATTAGCTTAACACTACCAGTATATTGTGTATCGCCACAGCTGCTCCCACACACTAAAGCAATACCTGTACAGAAGAGAGAGACTTATTGCTCACACGTGTGTGCTTATCACGCTTCACTTACAACTTATTACCATTTTCATATCTCGACCGAACCTCCCACTCTCGACTTCCCGCCAACTTTTCTACAGTGTATATATTTATCTTCATAAGAATAACTTTCTCATACATAATATGCTTATTGTCAATATGTTTTTAATGTCTAAGCGTAGTAGTGTATTTTTAAAATATACTTTATAATACCAAGATATTCTCGTATGATCGAGTTTCTATTTTATTCAAATCTAAAGCGTCAAGTAAAAACAACATAATTTCCCCTTTTTTAGCCAACAAAATGTTTAGTTTAGACTTTCGGCATACATTTGAATACTTTTTTAACATCACTTGTACTTGTTTGTGAG
Source organism: Gerris buenoi (assembly GCA_001010745.2). Classification (NCBI taxonomy): domain Eukaryota; kingdom Metazoa; phylum Arthropoda; class Insecta; order Hemiptera; family Gerridae; genus Gerris; species Gerris buenoi. The sequence continues at coordinate 47,642 of KZ653410.1, forward strand.
GAACTATAACTTTGTAATCGAGTAGACCCGCTTCATCACATTTTTTGTTTAACGTGAGCAGAAGGTGCCGCCAGTAAGAAGTTTCGGCTGCTGTCAGTTAATATATTAGAATTAGCGGCGGTGCCAACACTTCCAAATACATATTATAACATTTTTTTCAATTTATACCAATTTCGGAAGAAAATATAACACCGGAAGTTTCAACAGAAACATTTTAACCTTATTATAAACTTACATTCTGTTTATAGATAGGAGAAAGTAAAATACAATTTTTTATACAACATAAAAAAAATATTCTGCTAATTAGTGTAGCACATAGCTTTCCCGCCCCCTATTATTCGACGATCACATTAGAATTGAAAGTAAAGTTGTTTGGACCAGTTTCGAGTCCCAATAAGGTCAAACTTATTTTAATCAGTATTAAATACGAGTAGACGGTTAAAATTAGTATGTGTGCGTCTGTAGACTGCTTTTACAAACCATCCAAATTTCTTGAAAATCAGATAAGTACTTTTAAAGATATATACCAGTTAATCAAAAAGTTTGTGCGCATAAGGACACAACAGTGGATAATGATGCTCATTATAATGGTAAGCTCACAAGCAATGATCGCAATGCTTTCCTCACCTTTGGTAAGCTTGCAAGCAATAAGAGACACCCTTATTAAACAGTAATAATGCATTTAAACTAATCTATTAATACATTAGGTATAATTAACGACTAAGTAATAGCAATAGCAGCTTAATGAGTCAGCAGCAACGAAATGAATCGTTAATAAAGTAAACTAGATATCAATACAATAAGTAAACAACTAATGAAAAAGTCAACAGGGTAACAGATAAGTATAAAGTAAAAATTAAAATTACTCAGGCAATTAATTTAAAGAGTTAAGTAATAAGTTGTCAATATGCGATTGCCTTATCAATACTAGTAATTATATTATACATATTATCACGAATCTATTAATACTCCAGGTTATAGTTCGAGCACTTAGATTTTGCGTGATTATCATTGATCGCGACAAGAGTACACACACACACACACACAATGTTTCCAATGCAAAAATGAGATTAAAAAGACGCATTATTCTAAGCGACGCAAGTATCGCAGATAATAATACCAGCCCATAAAAACCAAGTTTTTATAATAAATCCTTTATATTTTTGCATTTTAGTTCTGAAGGGAAATATTGGTATTCATTAATTTCAATTTTAAATAAATAATTTAAAATTAATTAATTAGTAACATTTAATTAATTATTATATTTGTTACAATGATTTTGTATCGGTAGAGTCGAAATTCCAAGATTCAGCAAGATTGGATAATTAATTGAATTTTTATTTATTGTATTACTTTTTTAAATTTAAAATTATCC
>KZ653410.1:60666-72206 GCA_001010745.2 Gerris buenoi
TTGAAGATATGTACAACTGCTTAATAAAAAGCATAATAAAATCTGTCGCTTGCGAAAATAAACAAAACATGGGTGAAAATATTCCGAAGAATAGTAAAAAAATATCAGGGGATACATTGAAGCTTATAGAACTAAGGGAAAAGTTAAATAGGATAACAAACAAAACTGAAGAAGAAAAGGATGAACACAAGAAAATTAGGAAAATTGTTAGAAAAAGTATAAGAAAAGATATTAAAGATTTTGAAGAAAAAACAATACAGGATATATTAAGTAGACATGGATCAACTAAAGCAACTGTCCGAGAGCTTTCAGGTAATTCCAAGTATTGGATCCCTAAGTTAAAAACTGGTAAAGGAGTGATAACAGACAGAACCCAAATTTCAGAGGAAATCACTAATTTTTATAAGAACATATATACAAGTAGAATGAAGAAATCTATTAATAATGACAAAAACACTAATCTAAACACTGAGAAAAATAAAACCGAACCAGAACCAGAAATACTTAAATCAGAAATAGAATATGCAATTAACAACTTGAAGAAAGGGAAAGCCTCAGGAGAAGATGGAATAACCAACGAACTGCTTATACTCGGAAAAGATAGCCTTAAAGTTCCATTGTATAATTTATTTAATAAAATTCTATCCAGTGGACGAGTACCTAAAGATTGGAAAACAAGTAAAATCATCATCTTACATAAGAAAGGTAGCCGAGATATTATAAACAACTACAGGCCTATAAGTTTATCCTCTACAATATACAAACTGTTTGCTAACATAATAAGAAACAGAATTACCAATGACATATACAATTTCCATTCAATAGAGCAGGCGGGTTTCCGATCTGGGTTCTCAACTTACGATCACCTACATACAGTTAACGTTATTATCGAAAAATGTAAAGAACACAATATTCCAATATATTTCATGTTTATTGATTACAACAAAGCTTTCGACTCTCTAGAGCATGACTACATATGGATTGCAATGAGGGAGATTGGCATAAAAGAACAATACATAGAACTACTGCGAGAAATTTATAATGAAAATTTTGCCTATATAAGTACGGAAAAGAAGGGAAAGCCGTTTAGAATAGAAAGAGGTGTTAGACAAGGGTGTCCACTTTCGGCTGTAATATTCAACTGTGTACTTGAGTATATTTTTAAACAACTCCATTTGGGAAACATAGGAGTTAATATACGGGCTCAAGCCCGGTAGCCCCTCCCTGTTCTTACGCCACTGTAAAAGGAACTAAATCACTCAATTTTCAACCCACGTCAACGTCAAATGGCAGATCAGTTAAAATGACAGAGGAGCTCACATGTATTTTTGCCAGTCATATGTGAGAGATGTGGGTATGTGGAGGTTATACATTATACATTCACCCGGATAACATATTTCTTCATCTCAGTGAAAATCCTAATCGGTACGTCCACCTGGACAATGGACGAATTCCCATTGTAAATCGATGGTGGCGCACTCACCTGTCAACGGACAGTTTCAAGAACTAAAATGTCAAACAAACCCTTAATCTTCATTGGAAGGATAGAAGAAATTTTAGAATCTTGCTTTTATTTATTTACATTGATATTGTCAGTATCTTTTCTTATAATATTATTAATTAACAACTTAATTGGTACAAATTTAAATGCTATTAAGCAGGATTAAGTTATTTTTATATATACTATCTAGTAACATATATAGCAAGTTCGAGATCATATGTTTAAGAAAAATTGAGTTGTGTAACGATTTTTTTTTAAGTATGTGCCTCGTTTTTATTTATAATTAAAATAAGAAGTGTTGCAAAGTGATTTATAGTGTTATAAATAAATTAATAACCATTTATTAGAAATATATATAAATTTGTTTCAATAGTATTAAGTTTTATAAATTAACAATTATGTATTTCAAAATCAGCTAATTACTGTGGATAGTTATAGTTTTTTGAAAGGATGCCGAGGTGTTGTTATGGTGTTTGTAATAGTTAATAGTGACTCGCAATACAGCCATAAAGACTACAGGAAAAATGTGTATTTTATTCCTTTTTAAGTTCAAGCCTCTCAAGTTCAACCTTCGTCCAGTCTGATTCAAACCTCTACAGTATAACCATCTTTTTACAACTTGTTTTGTACCGAATAGTCTTCAATAATTTCAAATACAAATTTAGCACCGGGTACATCCTCTTCACAAAGAGACATTATTAAAAGTTTATAAAAACAAAATGATACAGAAAAAAAGTTCACAAACAACAATGACCTAACCCTATCGTATCCAACTCACGGCTTCAAATTGTTCTTAAATAAATACTATAAGCGAAAAAAACTAAACTAACACTATTTAACAATTATAAACTAAACAATAATAAAAGTAAATAAAATTGCAATAAAAGCTAAAAAAAAAAAAATTGAACTGTAACCTACCCTACAAACAGCTTTAAATTGTCCATTTAAATAAACACAATACACGAAAAAAACTAACTACAATTAAACTAACACTATTTAACAATTATAAACAAAATAACAATAACAATAAAAGTACATAAAATTGCAATAAAAGCTAAAAAAAATGAGCTAACTCTAACCTAACCATCACACGGTTTTAAATTGTCCTTAAATTAACACAATACTCGAAAAAAACTAACTAAAAACTAAACTAACACAATTTAACAATTACAGACTAATTAAAAAAAACAATATATGTAAATAAAATTACAATAAAAGGTGAAAAAGGGGAAAAACAAGTGGTCCCTTGGAAAAAACCGTATAAAATGAGAAAAGTTTGATATTTTAGTTGAGGTTCTTGCCACAAGGAGCGCTAAAATGACAGTTTAGTGACGTCACATGGGAATTGGTCCATTGTAACTATCCATTATCCAGAGCCACTAGTTCCAGTCTTTCCTCGTATGTCCACTGTGACACATATTTGTCACGAACGTCTGAACGTCCTTATCTGTATGTCCGATCCAGATTGCTGACAAATAAGGATTCGTAAACTTTACCGTACCATTACTCCAGGCCATTTTATAAATGTTAACTTGATAATTATTATTAACCCCCTTTAAATAAAAGGAGTTTATAATAATTATCAAGATAAAATATTATATAAAAAAATTACTTATAATAACTATTACTTATAATTTTGATGATTAGTGAGTTAGTAACAAAAATGCAATCTCTCCCCTTATGAAAAGTCTTAAAATTAAGGGCCCAATTTTTTTAGTGTCCTAGTCCTAAGCTGAGGAAGCAGAGATATTAGGGTGAGAAAAACTGGATGAATTTAATAGAATTACTGGCTAACTTATAAATGACTTCCAGAGTAGCTAAAAACATTAAATTTGGATCTCTAGTAGCTATAGCGTGCAAATAAATATCCAAGGTATTTGGGCTTACTTTATATTCTTTTATTATTATTGTTTAGTCTTAAGTAAAAAATTGCGTATTATTTTTAATTTTATTATATTTATGTTTTTATCTCATACCGGTAGTTAGTGGCTAGCATAAAAGGTGTGTTAATCTGAATGGACTTTGATGCCCGCTGTGCAGTTTATTTTCCCGAGATTCCAGCGCTGCTAGAAAGCCTTCAGTCTGGAGAGATCCGTCCTAACGTTACGTACGAGCCCTTGCTCATCGACACTCTCCCGTCTCCCATCACGTATTGATGGTTTGGGTACGAGTACCTTTCGGTACCTGCTAGTACCTTTTGTATTTGATCGTGTAATGGTGTTTGATCTATGAAGTAATGAACATTTATTTTTAATGGGTCAGTTATTAACGCCGTTATTACCGAGCCACAGTCGGCCGTTTTTAATCGGGTTTACTTAACCATATATTCCCGTTGTTACGCCGGTCGAACTTCGACGTTTGCCTACGTGAAGAAATCGTCACGCTACGTCTTCAACGTCTCATGAATCTGCAACACATCTTCTGGGTCATCTAGTAATCATAATTCACCTATTCAATCACCTTTAAGCCACCTACCGTTATTATTTTTTGTTCTAAATATCTCTTTATAAAAGGTAAAATTTTCTTTTAATAATTAAATTTGAACTTAGGTAATCATTAATCAGATAATAAATAATTAAATCCTTAATAGATAAATTAATTAATGATCAAATGAGTAAATAATTTATTTTTTCAATCAAGTTGTCTCTATTAATTAATGCGACTCTTTTATAAGATTATTATATCGAGCCATATATTTTTTTTCTTAAGAATATTTATTTTAATTTCTTTTCGATTTCTTTAAACAGAGGGAAATTTATTTTATTTTATAATTACACCACCTTATTATCAAGTACAGTCTTTGGTTCTTTTATTATTTAAAGTATTAAATAAATTTGTTTTGTTTAAGTCTGTCTTTAAATTGTTTTCTTTATTTTCTTGAACCTGCGATTCTTTTTACATGTCTAAGATTACCCGGCTTAAGCAGGAACTTGGTTTTGGTAAACTGCTTAAATCACCGATATTCTTTTACATAACAATTATTATTATTTTATCTCTCTACTGGGCACTTTCTTTTTCCTTTTCATCGAATTGGAGTGATTTTTCGTGTTCAATTTGGATCCGAAGCCTACACTTACTACACAAGCAGTTCAAGAATGCATTGCTGTTTAATATACCTACTACACAAACATTGCAAGAATGTAAAAAAATTACATATTTCATTCTCTTTGTTGGTAAATTTAACAGCAATGCATTGTTATAATGCTTGTGTAGGAGGTATATTAAACAGCAATGCATTCTTGCAATGCTTGTGTAGTAGGTACATTAAACATTGCTGTTTAATATTCCTACTACACATGCATTGCAAGAATGCATTGCTGTTTAATATACCTACTACACAAGCATTGTAACAATGCATTGCTGTTTAATATACCTCCTACACAAGCATTGTAACAATGCATTGCTGTTAAATTTACCAACAAAGAGAATGAAATATGTAATTTTTTTATGAAGTAATTCTTTGTCTGGTCCTTCAAACGTAAGTTACATAGCTATACGATTGGGTTTGGATTTTTTTGACTTAGACCTCTCATAGTGTCAACAATTATTGACCGAGTTAATTTATGATAGGGTATGAGTCAAATATCACACTAATGCCCTTTAAAGTGGCGCACCCGCGGGGGGGGGCATAAGGGGCACATGCCCCCCCCCCCCAAAGCCAGACCTAAATAAAAGTATGCATTTTCGCAGAACATGTTAAAGTAATAGTGATTTGATAGTCAAAAAAATAAGTAAATTAGTAATTATATACCTAGTTTACCCCGACAAATTTTTTTGGCGTTTAAAAGACGTCCCCCCCCCCAAGCCAAAGATCTAAAATTTAAGTATACAATTCCACAGCATTTGTTAAAGAAATAGTGTTGTGAGTGTGATGTAAAGTTATCAGGTAAAAAAGTGTCGTCTATTGAACTTGGAAAAATCTACATCAAATTACGACTGCGCATGGTCAGAACTTTTTAGTGGGACGAATTTCTTCCCGACTATTATCCATTGTTTATTTTAAATGAAAGGTTACCATATAACATTTTTAAATCGAGTTTTTAATTAAATTTTTCTTGTTTTAAGGGTTTTTATTTTAATCTAAAGTTTTACTTTAATATATTAATTAAAATAGTTAGTAGCAGTCATAAGAATAGTTTTTAATTATCGAATAATTGATATTTATGAATTCGGAAACGGGTTCAAGTATAGAAAATGATTTTAAAAATTGCATATATACCCGACCTGTCGCAAGGAAGACTATTTTTTTGTTTTATAAAAATGACAATTAAATATAAAAATAAACTATAATAAACTAACGCGCCTCACCCTACTATGTTTATTTTTAACCTAATTCTATTAGCTAATTTCTTTTAAACTCAAAACATTTGGCGTACTTATTTTTTTTTGTTAATTCACGTTACTAAAATATTTTTAAAATGTGCCAATTTATTTTTCTGGCTACTAAAATAAATTATTAATCTATTTTATAATGTACAACTTTTAATAATAAAATATTATTCGTATATAATTTCGTTTAAATAAAATACCCCGGTCTTCATGTCCCGTTCATAAAAAACTTGAATTTATTTATATAAAATAACATTTTAGATGCTCTTGGAATAGGCTAAAAAGAAGAAGAAAAAAAAAGGCTAAAATGACGTTTTCAAGTAACATAAACTATAAAAATTTTCCTCCTGACCACCCTAAAAGAAATACCAGCCCCCAACCCCCGTACAAATGGGCTTGATCCGCCCTTGGTATGAAGTAATTTAGGAACAAAGAAAACCAGACTGCTTAATTGTCTGTAATTATGGTAAGCCCACATTACATCACCTCCCCCCCCCTTTAATCTGTGCCCCTCCCCAAAAAAATCCTGGGTGCGCCACTGGCCCTTTAAATCAATAAATTGTTTATTTTAATAATTCTTCATATTTAGTGGGAACATGGGAATAATGTATTTCTCGAGTATCGTGACACGTGATTATACATGCTTTAAAGTTTGTTATTGTGTTACATATCATTTGAAAGGCCTCAATTTGTACTTTTGTTTGTCTCATTTGTTTATTTTTTTTTAAATTAGGTACATGTACTATTGTACCGATTTGTATAATAATATATATATGTGTCATTTATGTAATCGAGTAGTGTTCCGACAACTCGATGACTACGCACCTCGAAATTATTTGTTACCTCTAGGTAAGGTAACCACATTTATTCCAATAAAAATAAATTTTTGTTTTGATTTGATGGCCTTCAAATAGATTTAACATCTTATATAAATAGATATCTAAATTAATTTAATTAATTTTTATTTCTAAAAATAAAATTCAGCCCGTTGCCACGGGTCTAAAGGCTCGGCATATATAACCCTCTATTCTCCATAACCGTGTTCTTTTTCGTCGGGAAAAGAGCTTTGCTATTTCCAGTGCCTCGTAAAAAAAACAAATAGACGCCCACGTTACTGAAGCCAGAAAAAAAGGAATGACATCCCCAACAAAAAACCCAACGGCATGAAAGTTTCAGACCTTCTCCAAAAATTACAGCCTTTCAAAGTAGTGAAATCTAAATTGTTGTTATTTTAATAGCGCAGTAGTTAGTAGATGGTACGAAAAAATTTAAACTGTAGCATTAGTGAAAATGCAAAACATTAAATTACGTCTAAAAGATAGGAACAATATGTTAAATGGTCCTTGCGACTTGAAATCTATTACATATTGCTATTTAATCAACTTTATTTATTGTTGTTTTACGCTATTTTAATTAGTTGCCAAGTATTAAATGCTAATGAGTAACAAGTGGGAGATTTATCCTCGAGCTAGATTTATCTAGTAAATATTGACTTTAGTTGACGGGCGAGTTGTAGATGGAGAAATACCTTTATATAAAGTGTTAGTAAAACAGCTGTTCTCATTATTGATACGAACTTGATTGGACAACTAAGTAACTTGCAGTTGCAGACGAGGTATGTTCATTTCGTTTATTACTTCGACATTTCCTTATAAATATAATTAAACAGAAACAGAGACAGAAACTCTACCAGTAGAGTAATATCAACTGAATGGTTTCTCAACTCAATGGTTTCTATTTGGGAAAAAGAGGTGGTTAGAAGTTATTAGAGTTTGTTTTAAGTAGTTAGAGGTGGATAGAGGAATATTATATATTCCGTTTGCTGTATATGAATTATAACATAATATTATAATAGATTTAATGCTCTATTTCTGAATCCAAGTCAGAAAAGTAGGATATGAATATAACTTTGAGTACAAACAAGTTTTGACATATGTTAACTCTCACCGTGTAGACGTAGACTGTACAGTACACCTCCGACCTCCGCGATAGTTCTATGACGTAGACTGGTATGATAATTCTATCTATGGATATGTAAGTTCTTACATATTCATAATCATAATCTACCTGAAAAGAAAAAGAGCTTTAAATTATATGTAACTTTTGCCCACCCTCATTGGGGGTGTGCGTTCCGGTTTAAATCCCTAGCCCTTTGTACTTCAATGGTCAGTCAATAAACTACCTAGTATGACGTCACTAAAGCACCCGTGAAACTTTTTAACTTATTACATTTTTTAAAAAAAAGTAACAAATAAAATCCATTTAAGGAAGCTAAACCCGTCATCTTAAGTTTACTTATATAAAACTTTATTTTTTTTAACGGGATAATGTCATACCAGCAATGAATCAAGAATCTCTTAATTTTAAGCTGGAAACTGGACAAAGTTAATTCCCTCTATCCTAAATGCAAATAACAAAAGTGTACAATATAACATATAAATATGTAACTGCATTCGTTAAGATCTTTCAAAACTTTTGTACTCCTCACCCCTGTGCAGCAAAATTTAAATCAGTACTTTTCCGTTTGTTTTAGAAATTTTTCTCCCCCCTCCCCCCTCAAAGGAAAATATTACAAAAATGTTACTTATTGTTATTTTGTTTTATATAAAATTGTTAATAACTTTGGTTTTACTCACTATTTTTCGATGAAACCCAGCCTACAAATTGCGCAAAATGTTTGCGCTCACCTCTTAAAAAAATTAATCGATTTAGTTAAGTTAGTTTTGTGCCTATAAAGTCGGACTAGTGACGACAGACACAAACATATACACGAGAAAGATTATGGCCGGATTCGGAATGTATCAAATAAAAAATTATCCAACTAATTTTCAATTCTGACCAATGTACAGACACCACTCCAATTTTATATATATTTAAGATAATAAAGGTATAGACAAAAAACAGTTATGCTTATTTGTTTTACAGGTGGCATCAAGATGAAGACAGCGGTTGCATTCATTGTTTTCTGTGTCACCATTGCCTCTACACATCATTATGTTAGTACATTTTTCTTTTGTTATAAAGTAGGTTGGCAACAATGTGACAGACCAAAATAAGTATGTGCCTACTAGAGCAGGGCACCTGATGTTTAAGTTCTTTTCTTCTGTCTTTATATGTTAATTGTCCATTTCACTTAATTAATAAGATTGATTGCAAAGGTACCTTAGATGTCGCCGGTTCCCCTCCCTTTGGGTATTGGATGCCTCAAACATTTATTATCCCCCGTCCTGAAATAAACTAATCACGTGTTGATCGGCACGATTTTATGAAATTAATTGAATATTTAATTCTTCTTAAAAAATCATTTTGTCAATAATGTTTGGATTCCATAATTTTTATACCTGAAAGAACAAACAATAAATAAATACGATTAAATTAATATATACGACAGAAAAGTAGTCTACATAAAGTATTTGAATATCTATAAATAAATACATAGAAAATAGATCCAATAATAATTTCAATTAGATAGTTTTAAATTAATCACGTCGAGATCACCAAAAAGAGTCACTTAAGTTAAAACTTGTTAACCATTTCCTGCATTAAATAATGCATTAACAATATATTTGTTGGAAAATGATAAAAAAAACAACAACGAAATCTAGATCTGGTACGAGGGTTGTCCGTAAAATAAGTTTCCCTGTTTTCCACGGGCGCGCGGATTGCTGTTACGTGTGATCCGACGACACTGTCATGTAGCCTGATCTCTCCCCTAAATATCCCCGCCCGGGCGAACTCGATACGACGCTCAGGGCCAGTTTAACAGCCGAAAAGGAAGGAGCTCCCGATCGCATTCCCCGCCAGGTGAGAAGTACACTCCGTTATTCGTTTTTTTGTGTGTTCCAAAGGCCATTCGGCGACGGAAATTCATTCTCAACTGACAGAAGTGTATGGTGAAACGTCCGGGTTGCAGGGTGGGTTTGGGTGTAGGACGATCTCCTATCCAAATTTCTCGAAGAGTTTAGTGGTGTCGCGGGCTGTATGCGGAAGAGCGTTGGCCTGATGAAAGTGGGTGCGAATCCTGGGCAAATGAATGTTCTGTTAGGATCTTGTCTATGGATGTCTTGCTGGCATCTGCAATCATCTCGATGAGTTCCCGAACCGTCAGTCTTCAATCTGGCAGCATTGCCGCTTCCACATTCGCAAACGTCTCTTCGTTAACCGATGGCCGTCCTGACCGCTGTTCGTCGTGGATGTCTGTGGGCCCTTCTTTGAATTCATTGCACCACTTGCACACCATTTGAACACTCATACACATTTCACCATACACTTTTGTCAGTTGGGAATAAATTTCTGTCGTCGAATGACCTTTGGTACTCAAAAAACGAATCACGGAGCGTTTTTCACACCTAGCGGGGGATGCGATCGGGAGCTCCATCCTTTACGGCTGTTAAACTGGCCCTGAGCGTCGTAGCGAGTTCGCCCTGGCGGGGATATTTAGGGGAGAGATCAGGCTACATGACAGTGTCGTCGGATCGCACGTAACTGCAATCCGCACGCCCGTGTAAAACAGGGAAACTTATTTTACGGACAACCCTCGTATATTAAAAGTTTAGAAAGTATTCCATAAAATACTAGTTTGGATCTGTGAAAAGCTAATCTAGTTTTTGCCTTTTGCCTAATTAATAATTTAACAATTATATTACTGCAAATTAATTAAATTTACGAAAAAACTTACTTTCAAAAAATGGTGTGATCATTCTCGATGCAGAAGACGATGAAGTCAATAAATTAATATAAAATAATATTTAAAGAAAAAAAGTCCAGTCATGCACTATGACTTAATGAGCGAATTTTCAAAGAAATGTGCGTATTATTGGCTTATGATAATATTGGAAAAATTTGGTTTAGAATTTGGATGGGTAAAAAAATAAAAATTGGTACACTCGTGTACAGGGTACAAAAGTCAAAATAGTATTTACCCTTCAAGATGCACATCGTTGGAAAGCTCTTTAAGAGTACAGTAATTGTTGTTATGTACACTTTTATCATATTTTCATATAAAAGGGGGGTAAAATGGAAAAAACCTGTTTTTATGCTATTTTTGACCCTAAATGGTCAAAATTTGACCCCTTAATGGACTCCAAAAATTCTGGCCAACGAACTCATCCTTTCTTTTGATATAATTGACATTTTAAAATTTGTTTGAAATTTTTAAGTGCATCCGAACGGGAGATATCGTCTGGAGTGACACATATATACATATATACATAAAAAAAAGTGTTAAAATTAAGGGATCGATTCAGAATGTCCTGAAACGGATTTCCATGAAAAAAATTTTCAAAAATTCGCATTACAAAAATTTTGAAGCCATTGCAATAGCTTAATTTTCTTCGAAAATTCGCTAAAAGATAAAGAACCACACACATTCGTAATCGCTACGGTAATAACAGAAGAATTTCTATATAAATATTAGTACACATTATTAATTTAACCAGGGATGCCCATCCCCCCAAGGCCTATGGCGCTATTACCCCCAGATCTAGCTTTAACCCCCCCCCCGGGGAAAAAAATGTAGGTACAACTAATAAACAAAAAAAATATCCGCGCCCAAGTAACAACAATTGTTTTTGAATATATTTGTTAGGAATGTTATGCTGATGCTTACTGAAGTACAATATCTTACTGTATGTCATGGGCATTATCTGCAGTTAATTATTGGGAGAGGGGATTTATGGTGGGGGGCCCTCCCCCGGAAAATTTTGAAAAT
>KZ653411.1:6782-21977 GCA_001010745.2 Gerris buenoi
AAAAAAAAAAAAAAAAAAAAAAAAAAAAAAAAAAAAAAAAAAAAAAAAAAAAAAAAAAAAAAAAAAAAAAAAAAAATTGCAAATATACAATTTTGTTAATAAACAGAGCCACAATTAATCAGAAATATGATAAGAGAAGATTCGAATTTTTTTGTTTGCAGACTGTCTCTGGAGGAGAAGGGGTACAAAATACAGATAAGACCTAAATAAAAATTAACGATTTTTTAATTTAAGTTATTACCTAATATTATTAATAATATAACACAACAGAAATGAGAGTAAATACACATATTTAATAAAATCATAAATATTAATTTCTAATTTACCACAGCCTTTGTTTTAAATATATTAATAATTACATATAGTTTATCATTTATGTACATATAATTACATTAAATTTACATAAAGTAGTTGAACTTTTGTACATTAATTTATGCAAACTATCCTTCTTTTTATAAAACATATCACAAATGCAGCAATAATTTACATCGGTAACAGCATAAAGCTAATATGATATTACTTATTATATATTAAGTCCTGAATATATTCCTTCCCACTAATATACAGTATAATTAATAAAATGCAAATTTGAGCAATTTTTTTTTTCATTTTTCCTTTCAAATCAAATTTAATTGACATTAAAAAAAATAAATATTTTACAAAAAAAAGTTGACATCAAAGATATTTGAAATTTTAATTTCATAATAGTAATTATTATAACTAATAATTATAAGTATGGGTGATAAAAATTGCAGTGGGTCAAAAATATTACATTCATATGCGGGGTGACTATAAGGTTCATAAACAAATAAAAATAATTTTATAAAATGGGTTCAGAGTATCTTGAATATTAACTTGTTTTAGGGTCGATTGCAAACTACCATAAAACAAAAATTTATGGTAAAAAATATATAATAGAAAAACAATCAGCTAAGATGTGTTCAAACGCATCCATAAAATAAATTTTGCAGCTAAAGATTTATTAATCGAAAATAGCATTATGAAAAAAGATTGATTAGGAAATGAAGAATAATTTATATTTTAACGCTGAAATTTGTGAAATATTGATTAGTGACATGGTTTCAAAAATTTTGAAGAATTAAATAACAAATTGAAAGAAATTTCAGTTCTGAAATAAGTTGTGGTGTGAGGAGCTCATACAAAAACAATAAATAATAATTACAATAATGTATCTAAAGGTTAAGTCTAAATCTCTGCTAGGTATAATTCTACTCTTCAATAAATAAAATGAATTCCTATTTTAGTGGGATAGATTTCATTATTAAAAAAATATTTATAACTCTATATATAGGTTCTATAATATTTAAATTAAAATAAAAAGCAAAAGTCGATTTCGCCAATTTTCTTTCTTAAAATATTACAGTTAAAGTTTTATACAAATATAAAATCAAATGTACAACTAAATTAATGGTAACTTTTTTAAAGTTCAAACATATAATAAAACAGTTTTGACCTAAAAAAATTATTAAAATCACACCGAGAAATCTTACTGAAGATAAATTTTCTTAATATTTTCTTGGATATCTTCCCAATTGCTCCTAAATAAATTTATAATTTATTTATAAATGGTCGACATCTTTTGAAATGTAATTTTATCTACACCAATTATAGCGGTCATTTTCCGCAATTACTACTTCAACAAATCGTTACAACCACTTTCTAAGAATTACTTTCATAGTTATATCTTTTTTCTCTCGAGTCTTTTAATTTCAATTAATCAAAGTCTACATATTAATTCAAGACTTTTTTCTATAACGTAAAGAAATTCCGCAGGATTTATATTGTCATTGTGTTGAACAAAAGAAACAGGAAGTGATAGTGTAATGATTCAACCGTTTAATACAATATTATGCATGTATTTAGCATAACGTTAGCGTATTCAGTGTTGTAAAAAAGGTTTCCTACTCTGTTTAATAAACCGATTAACTAAAGGTAAAATACATGTTTTTTTTTTACATGTTTCGTATTTTAATTGTTTTGATTTTACAGTTTAATTCATTATTGCTTATTTATATTTATAATGATCGTTGGAAGTTCTTAGATTATAGTGGACTCTTTGAAGTCGAATCTTTGATTAAACAAATGAAAAATCCACTATCAGTTTCATTTTTATTCAAACCATAGTTGAAAAAAAATCAGTTATGCTGGGGATATTTTTATAATTTTTATAGAGGTAAAACAATTATACTGTTATAATTAATTATGTTTGATTGAAAGAACATAAATATTTCTTGTTAACATCATGGTGCAAACAAAACCAAAACATTAGATTGTTGTCTGATAGTCAGACAAAGAAAACTCAACCTAATTCAGGCAAATTACTTCTTTACTGAGGAGGAAAAATCCTGGGATTATAATTAAACTTTTACAGAAGTAGCAGAACCGTGAGAACACTAAATGTCCTTTCTTGAAGTCTCGGTGTTTTGCTGGCATCATATGTTCTTAGGTTCTTGAAGCATAGAAATAGCTCTGTTAACAGGGATCCTTGGCGGTCTCTCTGGGATTGGATCAGGAGGTTGTCCAGGCGAAGACATTGTCCTCCGCAGGATTATTCTAGAGCTAAGTCTCAGCATTCTTCCTATTCTGGAAACTTCTCCTGAGCTGCTCTCCCCCTCCTTGTTGTTATTTTCATTTCTTCTTCCGGAATCATGAACTTCGACGGTTACTGAAGGATTCATTTCCCGTTCACGCTCACTGCAATTTTCATAATTATTAAGGTCATTTATAAAGGGGAAAGGCAATATAAACCAAGATAAGAAGTTTAATTATTCTATTTTTCATCAATAATCACTTAAAGATAATTCAACTTTGTTTTTCATTATTGTCTTATAGTGTTATACCCAATAATGTGTCTTGTAGTCCCCTTACTTACTAGTTGTATAATATAGAATGCATTATTCTACAAATGTTTCTTCCAAGGTATTACTAAATAGCAGAAATCAATATAAATGCAGATGTTACAACACATTTATTAACTCACTCGTAATGGTTATTAATTAAAGATTTATTTAGTTTAAATTGCTAAGTAAACGTCAGCTTAACCAACATTTGTAATGAAGGTTACACTTTATAAATTATACTAGAAAAAAACAGAGTGTAGTACGGTCTATGAATAAATTATAAATACCTAAGTGCAAGGGCAAGAGGAGATAATTTAATAGCATCAAGGTAACAAGGTGGAGGCGTTGCTAAAGCTGCTAAAGTGTCATAATCAGGTGGTTTTTCCTGGGTTTCACCGACATCTACTCGAACCTCTCCTTCTCCGCTTGCTTCTGATTCCTAAACAGTATGCATAAAATATAAGGCATTTATAAAATTAAAAATGTATGAAATTTTGTCCCTTGCCTATCAATTCGAGGTAAATAGCAAGGAAATTGGTTCATAATTTAAAAATTAAATTTTTCGCCATAATACATTTAGTAAGAATTAGTTATTTGTTTCCACCAAAAAATTTGTGGAGCATATTTATTGTGAAAAAAAACTTATATCGTAAAACCTTCAGCTAACTATGATATCCAACTTATTTGGCTCATAATTAGTTTCTTAACAAATTCAATGTTTGAAAATATGTATTTACATAAACAATTTGGCTAATCATTATCTAAATAATCATATCATTATTCTTATCTAAATATTTTCCAATGTGGTCTTTATTAAACTAGACTGCCAATAAGTGTGACACATAGCTTCCTCGCATGCTATCACGTACTTTATTGATTTTATGCTTTTACAAGCCATTATTGTCAAACTTGTTTAATTGTTTTCCCCGTTGTTTTGTCAAAATTGTTTTGATTTTCACATGAATTAAAGTATCAATTTAGAAATAGTTAAATATGAATCTTGGGCTATCTGCGGGTTACTTTCGATAAACTAGGTATTAAAGTTTCACACAAATTAGATAAGTACTTTCGAAAATATGGGTGTAAAGAGTGCCCAATGGGGTAATTATGACCTTCCATACAAATTTCGGTTACATAATAAAATGTCTAAGGAAAACAATACACAGGAACAAATTACAGAGCTAAAATTACACACGGAAGAAATTACACATGCGAAAATTATACTAAGAAAAAATTACTCATTTAAAGTTTTAGTAAAAATTAATTAAATAGTTTGGTTTTTCTCTTTGTGAAATAATAATGGTTTTCTGAGTCTTTTACGGAAGTTCTCACTAAATCGTCGCAGTATCTCTGTGCTATGGTGTGACAGTAAGCAAAATTTCTGCTTTTGGGCTTTTGGACCACCCTGTATGTGGGCTTCGGCAAGGGCCTGGGCTGACTGAATCTCTTCCCATTCTCTAAGCTAAAAGACACAATAATTCTAGAACCTAATAGTTTTTACATTTATCCGCTTGCTTTAACATTTATTTCATTTTATGTGTAATAATTTTTTCAACGTGTAATTCTTTCCTGACACCACAAATTTCATTAAAATCGGATGTGTAGTTTTTAAGATATGCTCGTTCGCAAAAATTGAGCGACAGGCCGACAGACACACACGGAACCAAAAATGTTCCCTGATGTTTGAACGGATTTCTGTCTTGGCATTTTTGAAATCGGAGACCTAAATTTTGTTCGTTCTTCAGTATCTCATACAGTAGCTTCCGCTACCTTCGTAAGCTCGGAAGCAATACTAATTATTTTGCTCATTTTATCATTTTTTAATTATTTTATGTTTTTTAATTTTATTAATCAATGATGACATTAATAAGAATTTATACTTACTTGGTTATTTCTATTTCGAGGAGTATTAGCCCACATGCAGATAGCAAGGCATACCAAGAGAGCTCCCGAGGAGAGGCATGTAAAGCCGATGAACCTTAGAGGGTCGGAATTATGCTCGTTTAAACCCAACCAATTGAAAAACGCTCCAATACATAGGAGTGTCATACCATATCGGTATGCTCGTTGTTTCTCGCTCATCATCATCGTCCTATTTCAAACAAATAAAAATAATTATTAATTAATAACCACACAAAAAAGCCATGCTTATATTCTATGGAGTCAAAATTTATGTTTAAGAACTGTGTTTAGAATTTGCATCTGCCAAAAAAAAATGTATCTTTCCTAAAGCCAGCCAACCCTGTACAGGTAAACCACAACGTTTATGGCGTGTTTTATTCAGTGTTAACTTCTAACTCAAATATTCTAGATTTAACAACACTAACACTTAATAAATAACTGTTTATTCAACGATACTTTTACTAAATAACCTTTCCACAAATATAATTAAACTCTAATTTTTAAATGTGTCTTTTATACCCAAACTACCTATTTTAGTAGAGGAAAACACGAGTTACTTCAGACACAATTGGAGATATAGTTGCTTATTTTTGTAGGAAGGTTTTCTAGTCAGCATTATTACCAAGCAAAAAGATATATAATCAGGATAAAAACATCCTTGAGGATCAAAACATGCTTAAATGATGATCTGATGCATTTTTTTCTTAACTAAAGCGGTGCGTCCCAAACGGCTCCCATCCATTGTTTGTTTTTTTCCCAAATGGCTCCGGTGTTATCTTACTTTTTACGATAACAAGTTTTATTAAAATTTTGATGAGGCTATTCACTCTGCAGTACAGAAAACATGGCCATAACTAAACATAAAGGGGATGTAGATTCCATTTGGGTCAAAGTTGTGGGACTTGCGTCAGAATTCAGACACAAAGATTCTGAAATTGGAAGAGCACTTAAACATTTGTTTGGCCTTCCTTACCTATCACCGTAAACCTAAGGAAGATAAAATAGACAATGTGTTCGACTATATTTTTGAAAATTATATAATGTTAGATAGTCGATTCCCTCCTTAAATGTGGGCTTCTTGTTTATCTTCACCTTCTTTGACAGTGAATGGCTGTAAATCGTTCCACGGTAAATTCAACAACGAATTCAACACTGCTCATCCAAATATTTTTAAGGTTATTGATATACTGACAGAAATACAATCCGAGACTCAAATTAAAGTTCGAAGTTATTACACGAAAAAAAGCAGCAGTTCATTGGAAATATCATTGACGAATTCTCATCAAATGAAATAACATATATGAATTACATAAGAAAATTTACCCAATATATGGTGTTTATATTTATTTATATTTTATTTTACAATGTAAAATAATTTTTTTTTTTTTTTTTTTTTAAACATTTTTATACATTAATTTTTTAAACCGGAGCCGTTTAGGGAAAACGGGAGCCGAATGGGCTCCGCCCAACTAAACACATCAATCAAGTAGAAATTGATTTCTTACGTCATAAAAATTTATTTTTGCTTCTCAGGGTGTAAATCAAGTGAATCTTATACTGCTTCTGATTAGGGCAATCGACTGCTGTGTAAAGCCTCCATGGGTCAAATGCAACAAAAAAACGTAGAGTGGGCATATTATGCCCATTTCTCACTAGTTCTCGAGATATCAATTTATTGCCTTGTTTCAGAGTGTCACGAAAAAATTCATATAATGTCTCATAAACTAAAAGAACCACCAAACCATTCATTGATGTTCAAATTTTCAGCTTCTAAGCATCTTTTAAGTCTTTCAAGTTTTTCAAAATTTGACCAGGAAAGAGCTAGAGTTTTCTACTGTTAATGGAGGGACATTAGAAGTGTGACGTATCCAAGAAAAACTTCTGCTTTTCATAAGCTTTCTTTGGTATACTTGTAATTAAAGTTTGAGATGAACCTACTACATAGTTTTTGAATTATGGTGGATTGAATGTTACGTAAAGAGAAATTATTCGGACCGGATATTAAACTTCGGGTTCTCATAGGAAAACAGCTTCATTTCGAGATTAAAAAACGAAGAAAATTATTTTAAAAAAACATCATTTTTGGCATTTATCCTTAAAATTATCCAATACTACCCTTCTTACCGTAAAACACATTGAAGAAAACCCTATAGTACGGAATTTATTTAGTTTTTGAGACATTATGCATTTTTCGAAAATTTTCGTGAAACACTCTTAAAAAAGAAATAAATCTCGAGAATTATTGATGAAATTGGCCATATACTTACTCAACATTTTTTGTTGCATTTGGCCCATATAGAATCCACCAGTTTTGTTGTGACATTTTATCGTGGGTCACCCTGTATAAGATAATAAATAATAGTTATTTATGCACCTAGGGAGTAAAGTAAGCCATTATTCCCTGAGCGAAAAAGTTAGTTCTTGAGGCGAAGCCGAAGGAACCATGGTTCCTAAATCCCGAGGTGAAGCCGAGGGAATTAGACTTTTTAATTCCCGAGGCGCAGCCGAGGGAATAACGCTTATTAGCTCCCGTGGCGAAGCCGAGGGAGATAATTATCGTAAAGGGAATAATGGCACTTTATACTCACGAGGTACCTACAATATTTTATCTCCAGTCGGAAGTAAATACACATTTTCGTCCAATAAAAATAAAAATAATTATTAGCACTTTTAATAGCAGATGTAAGAGATTCAATATTAAAAACAAATAAGAATTGGAAATAAATTCAAATAGAAGGTTATTTAGATGCAGGTTATAAATAAACATAATCATGGACGTAAAAGCAGTGACGCCAACCTGATTTCAACAACTTCATTACATTAACCATTCATTTTCTACTATTTATAAAATATTAAGTTGCAATCTTTACTTTTTGCCCTACTTTACTTTTTTGCCCCACTTTTTACTTTTTCTCCCTACTTTTTGAATTCAGGGATGAAACCTGCTTTAGTCCCTCTAAACTAATTCGAAATCATAACTTTTTTCCCCAACTGGAGATAAAGTAAATAAAATATTAAAGCCCTTATATTTATTGTAAATAAGATAATCAAATTCTTTAAAATGGTGAAATTTAGAAAAATTAAAATGCTTAAATTCTGATTTTAATAATAAACTTTACTGAAGATGGCCTAATGTTTAGTTTTATTTATTTCTTCCAGCATAGACAAAATTAAGGTGTGTAACAGCGAGGTGGGAGTACCGTGATTGTTCTGAAGAACGATCATTTTTTATGTTTCTAATTTCAAAATTTCAAGACAAAAATCCGCTTCAGAGTTAAGGGAAATTTTTTTGTACTGCGTCTGTCTATCGGTCTGTTTTGAGGTCGAACATATCAAGATATCTGCTCGTCCGATTTCAATGATATTTGGATTGCTTTCTTAGTCCCCTTATAAGTTTCAACGTTCTGCACCCATTTTTTGCTCTTCTATATGGCCATGCTCAAGCAATTTAGTCGTGTTAAGTTGATACATTTATTCGTGTACAAGAACCAAACAATTGTGACAGATTTTTATTTTTCCTCACTACTAATAGTAGGAAAAGTATTGTTTTCACCAAAATTTTTTTTTTAGAGATTTCAACGGAATTATCTGTTTAAGGTGTTTTAAAGACCTCCTGAGTGGTTTTCAGCATGACGTATGTATGTGTGTATGTATGTATGTGTGTGTGTATGTATGTGTGTTATCATCGTAGCGCCCAAGGTATTTAACCTAGAGAGTTGAAACTTGGCAGAAAAATCAGTCATTACCTGTAATGGTGCCGCCCGGAAAATCAACTTTTTCCGCCATCTTGAATACAGTTTGCTGAGTCAGCAAAAATGAAAAAATCGTAATAAATCGAAAATGGTCCTGATCGAGTTGAAATTTGGCAAGAATGTACCTCTCTGTATTACAAACAAGCCCGCCAAATTTCATTTTGAAGTTATACTTTTTTAAGTTTTTAAACTTTGACGGTTAATAATACCGAAAGTATAAATAGGTTTTTGACATATAGCATATCGCTGGAACCGGAAAAATACCGCGGGTTTCCGCAAGCCGAGCGAATTTCCATTGGAAATTTGTAGTATTTGTATAATCGTAGTAGTTTAAAAGAAGTTTAAACTGCACAACATTGAACTACAAATTTCCAATGGAAATTCGCTCGCCTTGCGGAAACCCGCGGTAGGATTTATTTTAGATTTAGGACCCCAAAAAATATAAGAAGCGATACCTCATTTGATTTTTTGTATTTTTTTCAATCTTTGCTGACTCATCAGAAGGGGTTAATGACGTCATAAATATCCCATTTTCAATAGGGATCATCGTCTCAACGAGCTTGATTTTTCGGTGCAATTTTCATTTTGATACGTCAATTCGTTCGAGCGCTATCGTGCTTACAAGAAATCCGCTAGAAATACATATATATATAAAGTTTTATAAGACCTATTTTTTCGTGATCAGGGGCCTTTGAAACGTATTTTGACCACATTCCCGGGTCCAACTCCCGCCATGAGGGTGGCTCCATTAGCGAATTTTTTCCAATGGAAATTCGCTAAAAAACCGATGAAATTCTATTAATTAGTTTAAAAGTTATATAGTCCAGTCAATCTGTCGTCAAAAAGGGGTGTTCGCTAACAAAAGGTTGGGTAGTTTATTTTCGGATACGTTGTACGTATAGGTTCATTAATGATATCCCCAAGTTTTCGACCTCAGTGGACCTACTTAAAGCTTGTCCTTATTCATTTTTATAGAGAATCAAGTCTTCAGGGTGTAAAATTGAAAAAAACACCTTGAAATTACCTTATTTTAAAAATATTGAAAAATAACTCGATTTTTGAGGGCCTGTAACTTTTAAAGTATTAGTGTTAGAAATATGCTTGTTTTTTTAAATGGTAGAGAATTCCGTCAACTTTATTAAGTAATAGAATAATTTTTTCGATTAAACCCCTCCTTTATGGTGAAAACGGGCTGAAACTGGAAAAAGGTCCAATATTTTGCGGTTTTTCGGCCCCAGGGGCGCCGGCGGCGCTCCACTGAGGTCGAAAACTTGGGGATATCATTAATGAACCTACACGTACAACATATCCAAAAATCAAAACTACCCAACCTTTTGCAAGGTAAAATGTCTAGTTTGACTGGACTAATAAGTGAATATAATTATTTATTAGTGCGATAATTTTGATGTCGTCAAAGTTTGTTTACATCTTTCTAAATACCGCCAAACTTCAAATAATAAAATAAAATATAGGTATTAAAAATAAAGTTTTTTTTGAAGAATGATAATTAATCAGTTAGATCAGAACGGTTGCTGCTTCACACCAGGAGAGGCCACTTTAGTGGCCTCTGAAGTGAGGAAAAGTAAAAGTAAAAGTAAGTCTGAAGTGAGGAAAAAGTCCGAGGTACCCAGTACCCTTTTTTTTCTTTTTTTTAAAAAGGGGGAAACAATTAGATTAATTAGGCAATAATGGGTTGTATAGAAGTTGTTAGGATGCGTGGAAACTATATGTGTCACACTATTAGCAGACTATTTTTTTAGCAGGCTATCACAGAGATATTTGTTTATACTTTTTTTTAAATAATAATTAAATCATGCCTACAATTCAGTTCTAATAATAAACAGATATTACAACTAGAGCATGTAAATACTTGCCTATAATTAATTAAATATATTTATCTTGTTTAGTTTGTCTGCCACATAAATCATCCTATTTGATAACTCTTTCTATGACCTTGTTTCAGTACCACTTAAAACCAGATATTTTCGAAATATCTCAAATAATAAAACGCTGATAAAACCCCTCTTTTTATTAAAATATCATTGCTTTTCGCTATTTTTCAGAATTGAGCAACGAATGAATTCCCGAAGGTAAAATTAACAAAATAATAAGGCTAATTGTAATTATATACATCACATGAAAAAGGTGAGTAAAAATGAGCAATTATTCGTAGTCAGCTATTTTATTATTTCAACTATGTAGCCATTTCTAGAACGCAATATTTATGTTAGAAATTTGTATCCGAGCAGAATGATCTTTATATCTTTCTTCGTCTTTGTCTACCCGTGAGATTTTACTTGTTCCTTGTTCAAGGCATAATTATTGAAAATCCGAAAAAATAGAATCGAAAGTAAAACTAATATCAAATCACTATCCTTACATATGCCTCTCCAAGTACGCTTGAACTTTTCCAGGTACAAACTATTGGGAAATTGTATACAAGGGGTTTCCCACAACCTAATTATTACATTTTTCTTCTCTTTTTGAAGCAAAACGTATTGTTATGTAATAATATTACAGCCCATACTAAATTAAACAAATTAAAAGGCCTCACAAACCTATAATATGCAGTAACTAAATACAAGCATGATAAGATAAAGTTGTGGAAATAAGGAAAATAAACTTATATTGACAATAAAAAGTAAATATATATAAATGAATTATAGTTAACCCAACTTGCAACAAAACTGAAAAGTAGTGAGGAACAATTATTTATTTTGCAAAAATCAGGAGTTGCTTAGATTTTACTGAAGTAACATACGAAGAACGAAAAATGTGATTTTCGCGTATAGCTCTAACCAAAATCCTTCTGCTAATAAGGAAACTACATCCAATGTTGTTTATAATATAAGTCTATATACAAATAAAAAAAATAGTATTTAGAATTTAATAATGAAATGATTTATTATATTCTACTAAAATTTATGTGACAAAAGCTGAATAGAATAAATTTCACAATTAAATCAATTATCTAATAAAACTTTCGATAGCGGTAGAGATTTATTATGTCATTACCTTTATCATTGAAACTGAAATAAATAAATAACATTATTCTTTACCTTAATCTTCGAAAATACATTATGAAGTAACTTCATGATATTAACCAAAACAGCCAAGGAACATTATAATATATTATATCATTTTTACGGCGAGGAATGATAACCAACTGATTCCACGCATTACTTGTACAATATCTATCTTTTTCTAAGTGTTTTTATCTCATCTGATGTTTTTTTTTTATTGTTAAATATATAATATAATATAAAGTGTCGTAAAACAAATCCATCAATTTAATACTTTAGCTGTTGAGTTGAAACATTAGTACCTTATTATATTAATTGTAAAAACAATAAGAATGTGTTATGGTTTTTCATAAATTCGTCATACAATTATTTTTATTTTATAAGTGGAATTGGGAATTCATTCGTGGGAAAGATTATACGATTTTCAGCCAGTTTAATCTTATATTGTCCATAATAATAATAAATTTTCTTACTAATATTTATTACACACGATTAAAATTAAAGGTTATTACCTCAAATTAGTAAGTACCTAACCTAGTAAAGAAACGTTTTTATTGTTGGCATTTGATCGATCTACGAAGATAATTTGACTGTTTTCGGATAATCCCTATCAACAAAAGAATTTACAAGTCTCTAAAGGTCCACTCATTCACTAAATGATCTCGAAGTGTCCATTAGTGGGAAAAATGAGTGCTCTATATTCTTTTGCTGATGTTAATAGCGAAATGCGGCACAGTAATATTTTTATCCTAGAAACATCAACGTTCACTAATAATTTATTTTATAATATTCTTATGCCCCATAATTAAAATAGCAATTTTATAAAAATTTATTTATTTAGCCACAACTACAAATATTAATTATAATAAGTGACTTTTGTCATAATGAAAATAATTATTAGTTTACACAGAGTCACTGATAAGGAGACAGCCATCCACTGAAGGTACTCCTATCACGTGATTTACATTGTTATAAATTATCTATCTATCTATATTATTAAAAAAGTTTTGTAAAGAAACGAGTTCAGTGAGAGTGCAATACAAAATCTGTGTGAAAGAGCGCGAAAGGGGACAAAAGAGGGCGCTTGAAAGTGACATACTAAACTCAGGGTAGAAAGAGTGAGGGTGATTAGAGGGTTAAGGAAGAACTTTAAACTTGTATATAGGAATGTCGGAGAGACAAAGAAAGTAGATAGTAGTCTTCCCCCACCAGCTCATCCACTGTTCTACATCCTACACTCTACTATACTCACGTATCTTCAGCTCACCCTTCTCATTCTATAACTATGCACACACCTTGCAAAAAAAGGCTTAATCAATCTTTCTCAGGAATTTTCTCAACAATCCTTTTCATTACTTTCTATAGCTAACGTGATATTTTACAGCATGTATGTATTTGTCAACATTGAAAAGAAAAATGAGATCAATTTTAATACTTCAATTTAGAGTGCTTAGACGTGGCAGCGGCCAAGCAGCGGCCGTTTTTGGGGGGTTGACGAGCGAAGCGAGTAGGGGGCAGAGTCCCCTAGTTATTATTATTTATTTTTTAAAACAAAAATATCTATTGTTCACTTTTAAGAAACAAGATGTGCATATATTATTATCCTTTACTATCTTCGATATGGGCTTATTGAATTCTTTTAGGGTTAAAGTGGCCGCCATTTTGGAAACACGATATATTTTTGTGAATCAAATATCAATACCTTTAAAATGATACCCAACACAATTTTTCAAATCACAAAAATTTTGGGGCCCCCTAGTTACGGCCTCCTAAAATTTAAAAAAATGAGGGGGTAAAATTTTGAAAACACGATACATATTTGTAATCTACATTTCAATACCTTTGCAATGATACCCAACTTGAAAATTACAAAAAATATAAAATATTGCGAACTATTCGCAATTGATCGCAGATCGCAGAAATTTGGAGTGTTAAATTAGTTTTTCTGTTTTTTTTGGCAAAAAAGTTTAACTTATATACCAAATTTCAAGTCTATAGCTTCAGTAGGTTGGGAAATATTATCCAGGATGCGACGGACGGACACACTACCAAAAGCATATCTAGGACGACCTCGAAACCCTAAAAAAACCACCTATCGCACATAATATGTTTAAAAATTAAATCAATTAAATGAGATATTTGGGATTTAAATACAGTATCAATATCCAAATGCTAAAGTTTTGTTCGGTCTATTTATTTGTTAAAAAAACTTAATTACCTACCTATTTATATGGGTCAATTCTATTATAACAAAGAATACTCAATCAACGAACCATGATTATCATTGCCACATGCATATATTATATAGAATGTAAATGTGCACAATATTATATACACAGAAATGAATGACAATTCATTTGAACAACAATTCATATAAGCGTTGTAACACAAATATTTATCAATGATAAAGAGGTATTTAAAAAATACATTATGCAATTTGTTTTAACTATTAAATAGTAACTTATGTAACTAATATAAAGTTATTAATATTATGTTTATTATTAAAAATAATGATTGACAAAAAAATATGAATATTGTATTTAAATAAGAATGACGTGCCTGTGGTCATCATATTTGCACTAAAATCACGAACTGTTAATGTATCTATTTATTTTACAAAGTCCGCAATTACAATTCTTATATTTCTTAAGCGATGAATTTATATGCTATATTAGAAGTTTTGCTGCACATATCAATTTAGACCGAGGTGAAATATTTATTTAGACTGCTATATAACAAATAAGGCTAAAAATATATGGTGATAAAAAAGTGATATTTGCTCAGACGCGGTTATCACTTGGGGCTGACTATCTCGAAACATAAATTAGAAACCCCATATTAATTAGTGTGAAAGTCTCTATTTAGTCAAGATAAAATAATTATTGTTGCAATAATAACCCTATGAGGTTATAAAGGTTATTCATCTTTAGCATTAGGTAACGTGGCTGAACAAAAGTAGTCTTTTTTGGGGAATGTTTATATAACTTTCTATGAAGGTTATCATTTGACTAATTTAACGTGTTAACATCCGTCCCACCAGACAATTTGTTATAATTATCACTGAACTTGGCTAATAATTATCTCCTTAATTTTACTTGGGTAATATTTTCGCAAGTCTAAAGGAGTGAAGTGTAGATTGAACAATTCAATCTATAATATAAAACAAGAGAAATACGTTGGTACAGATATAATAAACCCAACTGAAATGTCTATCATATATAGCTTAATATTTATAAATTAGAAATAAACCAAGAAGAGAACATACATGGATATTTCTCTACAACATGATTTAAGTCGCAAGAAAACAAAAAGAAGGAAAATAATATTAAGGATGGTGTCTTTTTTTTCGCAAGCCGAAAAAATGAACAACGTAGATAGACCACGTAGATGGGTCCATTGAGAAAACCCAGCTCATCTCATTTTAATTGACCGAGCGAAGCGAGGTCTCTGATTTAACTTTTTCGTCCCCGGTCTTGCCCAGGTACTGGGCCGTTTTGTATTTCGTTTGAAAATGTTTGTTACGCGCTTACGACCAAACGCTTTGTTCGATTTTCTTCAAATTTGGCATGGATGTTCTTTGAAGTCATAAAAAATAACGTATGAGTTTTATATTTAATGAATTTAATTTTTACAATTTTTATAAACAAAAATAAAATT
>KZ653411.1:27580-46068 GCA_001010745.2 Gerris buenoi
AAATGTTTTTGTATTGGTAGAGAGTCTATGTGCCAAGTTTCAGCTCGATCGGATAAGTAGAAGAGGGTTAACTAGCCCTCCAAAAATGTTGACGCCAGGCACCCAGTCCCCCAGGCACAAAAGTGAAGTTAATATAAAGGATTTAAAAAAAAGTACATTGATAAATAAAAGCCTTTATTAATTGACTAATTATGTTATTATTTGAATGCATCTGCTACATTTATTAATAAATTTTCAAATTAAAATAATGCTTCTTTAATTAGACATTTTTGTGGGAGATTAAGAGGAAAAGATAATGCATAATCGGTTCAAGAGTAGGTATGTATATAATATATACTTAATTTGCAATTAAACACTTAAATAAATAAGGTGAAAAAAGATCTATATGTAAGTACTTCAAGATTAACAAAATATAATAATTTTTTAGAAATTAATAATAATCAGAAAAACCCCACAGAACTACTAGTACAGGACGGGAATGTTAATTGTTAAATAAGTAATGTATATTGTTACTTAATTAACAAATTTCTGCCACAGAATAATAGTTCTTGAAGTTTACTAGCAAGTAATTCAAATATCTGTGCGAAAGTCTCAAAGACAAATTAGCAGTATAAAACAACATTGGCAGCAATTATTTATACTAACAGATAATTTGAACGTTTTTACAATTCACAGGATCCATCGATTTGGCTATAGCTTGACCGATAAACACTACATAAATATAGGTATTAAGGTAATGTCGAATGGGCGTCGTGCAACTTTATAACTCAAAAGAAATATTTAATAATAATACCAGCCCATAAAAACCAAGTTTTTATTGTAAATCCTTTATATTTTTGCATTTTAGTTCTGAAGGGAAATATTGGTATTCAATCATTTCAATTTTAAATAAATAATTTAAAATTAATTAATTAGTAACATTTAATTAATTATTAAAGTTGTTACAATGATTTTGTATCGGTAGAGAGTCGAAATGCCAAGATTCAGCAAGATTGGATAATTAATTGAATTTTTATTTATTGTATTACTTTTTTAAATTTAATTATCCCATTCATTTTGAAAAAGATAATTTTTTTAAATTTAATTAATTAATGAAATTAATTAATTAATTAATTTGTTAAAATGTTTTTATATTGGTAGAGTCTATGTGCAAAGTTTGAGCTCGATTGGATGACTGGAAGTGGGTTAACTAGCCCTCCAAAGATTTTATATACCAACCAATTAATTAATTAATTAATTATTTTTTTATTTTATTTTTTAAAATTTATTTAATCCATTCATTTTATAAAAAAAGAATTAATTAAATTGAAAAATTAATTAATTAATTAATTAATTAATTTTTCAATTTAATTAATTCTTTTTTTATAAAATGAATGGATTAAATAAATTTTAAAAAATAAAATAAAAAAATAATTAATTAATTAATTAATTGGTTGGTATATAAAATCTTTGGAAGGCTAGTTAACCCTCTTCTACTTATCCGATCGAGCTGAAACTTGGCACATAGACTCTCTACCAATACAAAAACATTTTAACAAATTAATTAATTAATTAAATTTAATTAATTAATTAATTTGTTAAAATGTTGTTGTATTGGTAGAGAGTCTATGTGCCAAGTTTCAGCTCGATCGGATAAGTAGAAGAGGGTTAACTAGCCTTCCAAAAATGTTGTCGCCAGGCACCCAGTCCCCCAGGCACAAAAGTGAAGTTAATATAAAGGATTTAAAAAAAAGTACATTGATAAATAAAAGCCTTTATTAATTGACTAATTATGTTATTATTTGAATGCATCTGCTACATTTATTAATAAATTTTCAAATTAAAATAATGCTTCTTTAATTAGACATTTTTGTGGGAGATTAAGAGGAAAAGATAATGCATAATCGGTTCAAGAGTAGGTATGTATATAATATATACTTAATTTGCAATTAAACACTTAAATAAATAAGGTGAAAAAAGATCTATATGTAAGTACTTCAAGATTAACAAAATATAATAATTTTTTAGAAATTAATAATAATCAGAAAAACCCCATAAAAAAACGAGTGTTTTACATAGTTTCATCGCATCATATCACATATTTATTGATTTTATGCTTTTTAAGAGCCGTTATGTCTAACTCGTTTGTTTTCCCCGTTATTTAAATCTATCAAAATTCTTTTGATTTTTAAAGTGAAACTTCATTAAGGCCCCCATACACGATACACGATCAAACATTTTGCTCAAATATGTTTAAAAATATGTTTTGCTTAAATATGTTCAAATATGTCGGGCACATTTAGGCCATACACGTCAAACATCACGTTTGCGCAAACATGATTTGAAGATCAACAAATCAAAACAAACCTTTATTTTTTTTAGAATAACTGTGGTTCCCTTACCAATAACAAATCATTACGAAGTAAGTCGGTGCCGTCGTTGTTGAGACACTGCTTGAATATATGTATACATATTCGAGCAGTGTCTCAACGCCGCCGGCCCCGCCCTACTTCGTAATGATTTGTTATTGGTAAGCATATATATATATATATATATAATATTAAAAAACCCACATTCCTCATTGCTATCAAGAAGTGGTTGGTTATCTTCTTGAAGTGAACGGTATGCAGGTTTTGAATTTGATGAAGTAGATTGTGATGAAATTATCGATAAAAATGAATTTAATTCGTTAAATCAGAAA
This sequence comes from Gerris buenoi, assembly GCA_001010745.2. Classification (NCBI taxonomy): domain Eukaryota; kingdom Metazoa; phylum Arthropoda; class Insecta; order Hemiptera; family Gerridae; genus Gerris; species Gerris buenoi. Next base: position 30,261 of record KZ653411.1, read on the forward strand.
GAAAAGTCAATTCTTTTTGTTTTTACTTATTAGTGCAGCAATTTTAGGTTTTCTATTCCAAAAAAATCAGATCTTCAATTGGTTTTTTTTTTATCGCTTCATTTTGACGCTCTCAAAAACATATTGAAAATCGGCAAAGAGATCGTGGTCGCGTTAATAGATATTTAAGAACAATGAACAATGGTCAACAAATTCGTTTTTTTTTTGCGGATATCACGCTTCCTATGACTCGGAAACCAATCAAGGTGGTTATCGAAATTAAAGATAACAATTTTCCCACAAAAAAGTTTGATGAATTTTAATGTAGGCTATAGGTATATTTATTAAATAAAATTTAATTTCTAATCTTTGACTTTATACTTATTGGATATCTAAGCATTTAATAATATGGCTAAAAATGGAATTGTTTCTTCATTTTTCCAGCACGTTTAAAAAAATAGCCCTTCCTTTCAAGCACCATGCGCGCTCGGTCACCGGTTCTTTAATTAAAATCGGATGCGTAGTTTTTAAGCTATGTTGGTTAGCAAAAATTGAGCGACAGACATACCCGAACCAAAAATGTTCTCTGATGTCTGAAACGGAATTCTCTCTTGGAATTCATTTGGGATTTAAATCGGAGACATAAAATATTTCCACATAGCTTCCGTTACCTCCTGTAAGCTCGGTAGCAAAAAAATAATTAAAATAATATATGAATATAAAATATTTATAAACTGTAAATGTAAAAAAGAGCATTACATAGCTATATTTATAATAATCTATAAAATAACTTGCAACATTTTTAAAGGTATATATACAGAACGAATTCCGGTATATTTCATTAAAGTATACAAGCACTAATGCCAAATGACAATTAAATGAAAGTAAATAATGTAAAAGGCATTACTATGTTAACTCTATATTGGAGCTCAGGAAACAAGTAAGGTCATGAGTATAATATAGTTTTCAACATTGGATTGATATATTTCTATATTCTATCCTGTTATAATTACATAACTAATTTTTACACATCTATAATATAAGTGGCAATGTCCTGATTGACTGACTGACTGACATAGAATCAACGCACAGCAAAATCTGCTTAACCGAGAGACATGAAATTTTCAGGATATACTCTGTTCATATCATAGGCGTCCACTAAGAAAGGATTTTGCGAAATTTTCATTTTTGTACCCAGGGGTACGGGGTACAAATTTCAAAGTAATGAATACTCTTCATGATGCATATCGTTGAAAAGCTCTTTAAAAGTACAGTAATTGTTGTTATGTACAGTTTTGTCATATTTTCATTTAGGAGGGGGTAAAATGGAAAAATATGTATAGCTACATCTTATATAAATAAAGAGTGTCTATGAGTGTCTTTTATACAAATCTACAGTTTATCCCAATTTGATGGATATTTACACATTTCTCTTTAAAAACTAGGGGAAGGTCACTGCTTACATGAGATTATGAAGTTAAAATGTTGGTACACAGGGTGCGGGGTACAAATGTCTAAGTAATGAAATGTCTGAAGTAATAAGTAATGTAAAATACATTTTTGTCATATTTTAATTTAGGAGAAGGGTAAAAAGGAAATGTCAATGTACAGTAGAAAAATCAATGTATGTGTGTGTGCACGTGTGCGCGGGCGTGTGTGTGTTCTTTATTCAAATCTGCAGTTTTAGTTCGAGTTCGAGGAAAATTTGCACATTTGACCTTTAAAGTAAGGGGAAGGTCACTGTCTACATGAATTTTCGAAATTTAATTTTTGGTACACTGCGGTACAGGGTACAAATGTCAAAGTAATGAAAACCCTTCATGATGCATACCGTTGAAAAGCTCTAAAAGTACTGTAATTGTTGTTATGTACGTTTGGGGGGGGGGGGGGTAAATGGAAAAATATATTTATATCTATGCACATAAAACTAATAATTATTGTGACTGTACATTTATCCGATTGGGCTCAAATTTTGTATTTTCACTGAATCAGTGGTCCTGACGACGAATTTGTTTAGAAAATTTTATATCTATTTTTCTGTGCGTCAGTCACGTCCAAATAGCTGAATATATTTTGGTGGTTCTTGGGTACAATGTTAAACTCAATTCTGAGGGTGATTTAGGCTATAAAACGTGTTGGTAGCTTTATATCGGGCGGAGAACGGGGCTTCTAAAAAGATTTCAAAATTCTAATTTCTTTAACCAAAATTGCAGAAAAAACTCCTGAAAATATTTTAAGATTTGTGGAAATTTCTGTAGAAAAGAGGATAAAAACGCTGCTTTTCCCGGAAAGTTGTATTTAAAGATTTTTTTTTTCAGCAATCGGAATCAATTACTAATTTGGGATATTAGCAAATTATCCCATCAAAGGGGAGGGGTATAGAAATAAGGGGGAGGGATAGAATATAAATATTCTCGCTTAGTAAAATAATTTAAATGTTTCTCGATGGTATAGTTTATAAATTAAAAATAAAACACCCCATAGCGAAGCACGGGTATTCAGCTAGTTTATATATATATGTTTATTTAAATAGTTTAGTCTAATCTTACAATTTGTATTAGCATTAGTAGGTACAATGATAATAATTACACCCAACTGAAATATCCTATGACAGAGAAGAATGGAAACGCCTTATTGGCCAAGGAGTAAATAGAGCTTGTTTTATATATTTATTTATCCGTAAACTTAGAATAAGGGCAGACAAAAATTACTAAATAAAAAAATATGAATAAGGACAATGGATGAATCTGTTAGAGTAGATTAACCATGGATATTAATTAACCATGGATTCATCGTAAATATTACGATGAAAAATTTATTCGTTACATTTTACTTAGTTATTTATTTCATCGGCTAGTCTACTTTCTGAGATTACTCAATACGAGAGTTTAAGAGGGATTACATAATGTATGAAATTATAAAGAGAACACTTTTAACTTTTTAATAATAGATACACTCGAAGGTTCAATATATTATGTTCAGAGTGATCTGCTCTTGAAAGTACAAACTACATTCAGGAATACTAAAGATAAGATATTATACGTATGCAAATAAAATATCCGAAGTGAATTTATATAAAAAATTGAGCTAATCAGAATAATAATGCGTATAGAAATGAAAATTAAAATAAAGTGACGTAATATGCTTATAAAGCTTCATAAGGCTTAAATATACTAAGGTTTTTACCAGAATATAGGATCCTTAATTAAATTTGAGTGAGTCACTGACATTTTTTTAATTTAAAAATACCACGAAGGAAGTAATAAAGATAATGGCGAGACTTTTACGGAGATGTGTCACAGTTTAACGCATCATGTTTCTGGTCCATCTATGAGACATTAACGCATTCTTGTGAAAGCATTTTACAGTAGGATTTAAGTTTGTCATTACTATTTTTATTTTTTTCACTTAAAAAACGAAAATAGAAATATTCTTCTAGAAAATATCTTTACTCATGGTACAACTCAAATAAAATAACTAAAGACGAGACACACTTTCAGACCACAAAAAGAATAGGTACCTACAAGTGTACCTAGCAGTAATGAAACACATTTTTATTAAATATCTATAGAACAATGCTTTGCACCGGTAAATATTTCGCGTAAATTTTGTTATGGATTTAAAATAATCTAATTTTGTTTAAATCTCCGAATTTAAAAATTCCTTGATAAAAATAATACGTTTCAGACATGAGGGAACAATTTTTGTCTCGTATATCTGTTGGTCGTTGGTCAGTCTGTCGTTTAACGCTTTTGATAACCACCCATTTAAAAACTAAATGTGTCCAAATTTTATGAAACATGTATATGGTTTATTGACGTTCCTAAATAATTTCAATCATCTGTCACTTTAAGCATTGATAAATTGATACTTTTATTCATAGGGATTAGGGATTAAATAAATTAGGCAATAATGGCTCATACAAGCGATATGTCATTAGAATATAGGAGGAAGTCATATGTCACACTAATTGGCAGACTATTTTATTTTAAATTAGCTAGCGTTCTCAAACATTACAATAATAATAAAATTCAAAAGAAAAAGATTGAAGGAAAGTTGATAAAAGTTTTTATTAATTTTCCAGAACGTGAAAATAAAATAAATAATATTTAAGGTTTTCGTTGGCAAAACTAAAAAAAAGAAACCCTTAGTTTCGTTCCCGTGTCTGTCTGTCACTCTGCACGGTTCCAATAACTTTTGAATAAAAAAAAAGATTAAGAATAGCAGTTTAATCTGATTAAGTAGGAACTAGGAAATGGCAGATGGCGGATAATTCATGTCGCGCGAAAAAAAAAAAAAGTAGTGAAATTTTGAGGGGGGTATCAAATAAAAGGTATTGAAGAATAGATTACAGAAATGGATAATACTTGTGTATAAATTGTTTACTTTTCCACGCCATTTTGTCAAAAAGCATCAACATTTGCGTGCCCCCCCCCCATATCCTGCTCACGTTACAAACGAAACTCTTTTTACATGTGACCAATGCTCCTTTCTATGTTTCAATCCTTACTCTCCATGAAGACTTGAATGTGCCCTATGTCCGAGATAATTTATAATTAGCATAAATGATTTATATGATTTATTTGACAGATCAAGTTAACGATTCTAGTTCTATTTGTTGAGAATAGTTTAAATAACATGTAACTAGTAATAATTGAGGTGATAGATACTGAATATTGTGTCCCAAAATATTTTCAAGGTTAACAATGTAATTTTTTTTGCAGATTTTTTTTTTTTAAATTAAATATGTTGCAACATAGTTATTCTACTGATACTTGTGTTAAAGGTGTTTGAGGCACTGAATTTATAATTAAAGTTATAGGTAATGTGTTTTAAAAAATTGTTTCAAATATTATGATGGGGACTAAGGTTCAAGAGCGACTGTGTGACAAATAATAAGCCTTATTATAATCTTTTTAACCCCATCAATTAGGTATGACTCAAATTACATTTTGAATAATGTAAAAATAGCAAAATATCTTGTAACTGCTTTGTTTGAAACTTAAGCAGATTTATATTTGTAAATTAAATTAAATATTAGATAGATTATACTAAATTTAACGAAAAAAAGCATAAAAAAAAACAGATTATTAGCTCTCAAATAAGGCAATAGCTTTTCTACGGTTATTAGAACAGAAAAACAATCAGAGTAGTATAGGTTCGTGATTGTAAGCTTCATGAGCATGATAATTTTCACAAGAAGCCAGTTCTCATATATATTATAATTTTGCTAATATTAATTAAAGGTACTTTAGTTCAACATATAGCCGCCCAATTGGATTTAATCAGATACTATTATCTTAGCTTCCAGTGGATTTAAAGATCTTAAATTTGTTGCATAGACTTATTGTAAATAAAATTGAAAATTGAAGGTAGTATAAAATAGAATAATTGAAAATGCATAAAAAATAATATAACCTACTTTTACTAAAATACGAAATTATGTAACAATAGAGATATATTAATTATATTGTTTTAATTATTATTTACACACAGTGCCAACTGCAAGACGGATATGGTGCGCGAAGCGCACAGATCTGGCTAGTATTATATAAATTAGGCAATAATGGGTTGTAATCAACTCATTATTGACACGTCACCAAAGGACGTGATGAGGAGCATGAATGCTGTGTGCCTCACTAATTGGCAGACTATTTTTGTAAGTAATGATTCATTAATCCATATTATGTAATTGAAAATGTATTCATTTTTAAGTATTTAACTTATTTTTGGCGCCTTCTTTACAATTATGTTGACCCATTTTTATTAAAATATAGTTGGCTTATAATGTTTTTAACTGACTGTATTGTAACTAGTACAGTTGCAAAATTTCGTGCTGGACTAATTCTACGGCTCAAATGGGGGCACAACAAAATGCAATAAAAACATGTATCGATTTCATGAATTGGTTTCGAGAAACATAATTTATTAACGACTTCTTCTTATTAAATATTATAATAGGAAGTTAAGTGCAGAATTCACTATTAAAAAAGGAAATTAAAAAAAAAAAATGTTCTAAAATTTTGCACATATTAGATTTTTTTATATTAGATTGCTGTTAACCTAATAATTAGAAGTATATGTATAGGTTTCCACAGTAATATACTAAAAACGTTCTGACACAATTAAATGACTGCGGTTATTATTATTATTATTTTTTTTTTTTAAGTAAAAAGGCACTGAACTACTTTTTGTTAAAATTAAAAATATCTACTATCAAATAGAATTCAAATGAAGTAAGGTTATATCAAAAGAAACTATAATGCCCTTTCTAAAGGCTAGAACCGTACCTTTATTCCTACATTCTACATTAGTTTTTGACTTTTACCGTGGGTAATGAGAAAAAATGGCCAACAAATGAAATAGGTCGAAACGGGATCTAAGTAGGACACACATTTAAAGGCTAATTCGGATTGTACGTGACCCAGAAATTTTTTTCGAGTTGGACCTCTACCTGGTTTATACACAGGAGGGTTGTTTTTCTTCAGAAAATGAGCGGAGCACCGCGAAGCGGTGCGGAGCGGCTATTAAAAATTCAAGTGTACACAAAATTAAGGTTTTTAATTTAATATACAGGATTTTATCACCTAACCTCCAAGGTTAGGTCACGTACAATCCGAATTTACCCATTTAAATGGCAATATTTGTTCTATTTGAGCCACAGAATTATCCCACGAACTTGGGAAAAATAAGATTTTATTTACTTGTAAATATAATAGGAAAAATAATAAAATGTATTGAAGAAGTTTAAGTAGATGGTTTAAATATTTGTTTGATTAATTCAATTTAAAAATATAAAATGTTTGTGAATGAAACATAATTATCGAAATTAATTCATAAGAATATATTAAATATAAATTGTAATCCAGTTCACAAATCAATTAAAAATTATTGGAGAAATAATTAATTATTACCGTATCTTAACATATAAACATAATTATTAGCTCTTATAAATGTTTAAATTAAAATAAAAATATATTTGATATCCAGATAAATATTCTGGATTAAAGTTAATTATGATTTGTAAATTTAATATGAAATTAATCCCAAGATTTATTTTCGATTGAAAAGAGAAGGAATTATTACCTTATCTAAATTATAATGTAGTCCCTGTTTTCCGGGTACTGTCCAGTTATGTAAGCTGCACCTCTTGAAATGAAGTAAAAATTTTATCCAAGCGTTGAATACCGATGTAGAAGATAAAGGTACAGGGTTTGGACCATTTCGTGTGTGGGGTATCGTTTCGATGTTGTCTGAGCACTGACTGACTCTATAGGACTAACGTATGTTCGGAGACTGTAATACGATAAGATAACGGGAGGGCTTGTACAGAGTGTGGCCGCTTCACACGGGAATACGCACTGGAGTGGGGGTGTATAATACCTTGGCTATAATAGTCGCCAGATATCCCAGCCGTATATTAAAAAGCAAACATGTAGTGGGATATGGGAATAAAAGTATGGAAGAAATGTTAACTAACTACAATGGTCTTCTGATTTTTAACAAATATTTGGAAGATCTAATTGAAAGTTACATGTATAATGAATAATCTATACATAAAACCGCGATCTTATGTAATTACTAACTTTATTGCATTATCCTTAATTCTTCTTAAAGTAATAAACTTTATAAGAACAGATTCTTTACCTGTTAACAAGGTTCTCATTCAAATGCGTCACATTCAACCTTTATGTTTACATGCTAATTTTAATTTTATTATGCTACGTATTAATTATCAACTTCTTAGTGATAGTGATCAGGTAAACATAAAATTACAAGGAAGATTACTTCTTCAAACATATATTTCTATTGATCAATCAACATTCTTGACTATATCAATGTCAGTATGTACACGACGTATAATTTTAACAAAATAAATATTTGTTCTTACCTGGTGAAAAAGAATAATTTGTTAGTTTTCACTAAATTCCCCGTAAAACATTTGCTTATGAGCTTGAATAATGGCTAATATTTATTACATATTATACACTATTCTATATGTATATATCCAGTCTCGCTTCTTTAGTATTATGGAACTTAATGCTTAAAAAAGGAAATGCTTATAAAGGTACATATAAAAACCAAATATGTACCACTAACCGTCAGGACTCATCAAAATATCTATATAAAGAACATACATTTTTGTAGGTTGGTTACTCTTTGCTAAAAATCGTTTAAGATCCATATTTTTGGGCCAACTTAATGGTTCAGGTTATTTCTTATTATATTAGATTGCTGTAACAAATAATTTTCATAAAGTTTATGAAAGTCACTCCAGATATTGTCCGATATGAATCAGGTATTCTGAATCAATATCTTTGACAAGATTTAATTTAAAAATATAATATCAGAAGAAACTGAGTAAGAAGTTCTATGAAGTAGACGTCAACTCACATCTTTATACGTCATAGCGATCCGGTCTGAATGAGTTGTAATTTTTCTTTGTAAGCTAGTTTTTTTTTTGTGTAGAAACAAAACCTGTATATGATCACGTACTATCGGAGATTTTTATAAACAAGGGCAACGGCTACAACTATAATTATTAATAATTAGAAAAACCAGTTTATCATATTCACGTGGACTTGAATTAAGGTATTTCTATTCTTAGATGCAGGGATCTTTGATTGAATAAATATGTTGAGTTTTATCCTTTTACAGACAAGGCCTTGTGTTTTAAACAATTAATATACCCATATTAATCAACATGGTTTAATTTATAATTTAGATCAAACAACATTTTTTTATTTCATAAAAAATTTAACCATTACAACTAGGATAATATTTTTCATAATTTACTAAAAGAATACACGCTTTTTCGTTAAAATAGCATATTTTAAGAAATACGCTTTTTCATTAGAATTTACTATGTTGTAAAAATTCGAAATGTATTTAAGAGAAAAAAAATTAGGCAAGAAAAATTGTGTACACAGCTAAAAAAAAAAAAAAAAAAAAAAAAAAAATAGTAATACATTTTTAGAAAATCCCAGGACATGGCTGTGTAATCAAACTCTGAGGGAGCTCAGCTCCCAGTAAATCCGGTGCCTTCATGATAAAGTAATCCGGTGTATCGAATTAGGTTTTTTCCTCTCCAAGATCTACATCCGACCAGCACCAGCTATAATATTTCAATCACGTACTCGTACATGCGTACTTTATGCTGTTTCTCTCATGCAATTTGCAATATTTCCTGTTGTAACCAATCAATGGTTTTTCCCCATGTTTTATACCGCCTAAAAATGCGTACTATACACGAGGAGTTAACCAATATTATTTTGTTACTAAGTGCGTGTTGTAGTCTTTTAAAAGGCATTCTTGATAAATCAAACACTACTTTGATAAATACATTTTTCAAAGGTACTGTGTTATTTTATTTATATCTGGAATAGAATAAACGTAATTCTGTTTAATAACGCATGACCTATTTAAATTTACTTGGTAACGCTAATTATAGCTATTTTAAATAAGATATTTAACCGAGATTTTATGAAATATAAAAACAATACCAAATAAATCTTTAATGATAATAGCATAGATTAGAGTAAATTACGTATATAATAGTAATTTTACATAGAAATAGAACCGGTTTAAAATATACCTATTATCATGAAATATTTATAACCGATAAAATAGTTGGTCAAAACTAAAAAAACTTTTTTCCTTCGACATGCAAAAAGACAGTTATGCAAAAAAAATTACAAGACAGTCTCTTAGTAGTCTTTTAGTTTAGTACCCTCCCTAAAAAGGGGTAACCAAGTAAACTCCAGCGACATGAGACAACATTTTACTGTAGTTCACTGAACACTCTGTAGTATTAAGGAAAAAGCCAAGGGAGGATATTTATAGTCCAATGTACTTTAAGTGAGACAAAGGAATATCACACCTCTGTATTTACTCGTAAAGTGATAATATCCCTTAGTCAAATTATCTATTAAGACAAAGATAAAGATTATTCCGTTGTCTCATTGTCGTACTCGCCCAGATTATGTCGAATTTGCAAAGATGCAGAGAACCAAAACTAAAAGAGGACCGGTTTCTTAATAATAGGAACATTCTTCCAAAAAGAGGCCTCTCCAATAAACGTTAGAAATTATTTGTTATTATTATTTTGTTAAAAAAATTGGATACAAAAATATTTTCAATCTATAGACGGCATTTTATTGCAGATAATTGCAGTTAACAAGAGTGATATTAAATCAATTGATAGAAGAAATAGATTTGAGACAGCAGTATGAAATCGTCATTTAACGACTAATCTCTGTAATAATCAGAATATTTGTTTTTATATATAAATATTGGTTAATAATCAAATTGCATGAATTATTTTCTATTAAATATGACTTAACTACAATTATTTTTATTATAAAACAAATGGAAATAAAATATAATTTAAATTTTTCTTTTGTTAATAAAAAGGCGAGAAAGAGGGATCCCTAATTTTCAGCATTAATTAAAAAAAAAAAAAAAAAAAAAAAAAAAATGGAGAGAAACACAAGAAATTACTCTGTTATTTTGTCTGGGTTGTTATTCAACAAACAGAACAAGTCCTTGAGATGTTTGCCATGGCTCTATAAATTCAACAAGGTGTTATAACTGCATCAACAACCCACATATAGTTACTCTCAGAAATACCCTGACACAACTATACTTGTAAATAGGCGTGGTTTTTTTAGTAAATTGGTTCTACGGTGAAGGTTAACCTTCACAGAGTTATCAATTGATAATTATTTTTAATTTGACATCAAAATTAAACTTGACCATGGACGTCTGCTTCTAAATTCCTTCAAGCGCACTTTTTTTTAATGACAAGAGACAATTTCTGTTTCCCAAACTTTAATTTAATCTGTTGAATCTGTCGAAATAGTAAAAAGAATTTTAATATTAAAAATAAATCAAAAGAACATTATATTATAGATTAATTAAAATTTAAAGTGAAGGAAAGCAATCAAAATATAATAAAACAAAAATCAACAACAAAATTACCTCATAATCAACCAAGATTTAACCACAGATGAAAATCTGATTTGGTCATAAATATTATGTTATGGAATTGTTTAGAGGATTAAAATTGGTATAGTACTTAAAAATTGTTATTGTTGTATATACCTACATGTTTTTGTTATGACCCATAAAATAGTCAAAATTACAAAACATTGCCCATTTTGTCGAGCTTGAAGAGCCAATTCCGATATACAATTTCTTTCTTGGTCTGTGAACCCATTTTTAGGACTTAATAAGAAAAAACATTGTACCCTATTTTGCTTTGTAACAGGCTTTTCAATAGTAAAGAACAAAAAAAGGAAACGTGATTCTTAATCAGGTCTTCGTGACATCAAAATAGACCAAGTTTTGCCATACATATTTTGTTTCTTATTTTTCTTCATTTTTGATACATTTAAATGGATATATTTTAGCTCTGGAACAGAAGAAATTTCCGTCACGCAAAAACTATATAAAAAATGTGACGCTTTTAAATATTGTGCGAGAAAGTTAGGATTTAACAGGATGTAGTTAAGTTTTCATTTATAGTACAATATTTGGACGATAGGTGGACTTAAGTTTCAATTAACACAAGCAAAAATTGACGTTCTTAAATATCCTAGCATGAAATCAAGAGTTATGTTTCACCACTTTAAATTAATTTATTATTATTGTAAATTGCCAGCTGGTGCAATTTATAAGTTATACGTTATGTTTTAAAACGTGTAGGCTATTGTGAATAAGAATTTAAAGAAAGTGTCAGTGGTTTATCGATTTATCGTTTATTTTCAGCTTAATTGGAGAAGGTTAAATTAATTTAGTCTGAAAACTGTTTATTCAAAGCGCTAACGATTTCTGAGTATACATTCATCGTATATGCTTTTAGTTCATTTCCCGACTGTCTACGGAAAATAGCTTTTTTAGTTTTATTGCGGTAATACCTTATATTCTTTTTTATTACTTTATCTCTTTCATTATCTGCAGATTGTGTTATCACTCCGATAATTTTACCTTCTCGAGATTACAAGTGAAGTGAATAATGGTTGTGTAAAATATAGTGATATCATGTGTTCAGTATGACCAGTGTTTTTATTACAAATATACATTTTTAAACATATTTTACTTTAATTTGTTGTTAAAGGTTTTATTAAACTAGGAAGATAAGCATTGGTGCATAAACCAGAATTTTCGTAAGTAGAAATTACTCTTCGTTTGTTTCATAACCAATCTTAATAACATGTATGAATTGTATAAAAGCAAAGTAAGCGTAAAAATTATACAATTTAATTCTGTACCTTATTTTCAACAAAATGCATTTTGGACCAGACTCTTATCGCAACCATCGCTTTTCCTTCTAATATAATAAATTGTAAAAAAAGACTATTGAAACAAAATTTTTTAAATTGGATTTAAGAGAAGAAAAATATATATCTCTATTCGGTATAATAATTTATTTGTTAAGACTTAAAAATGATATCGTTTATTTTAATAAGAAAAGTATTGCTTAACACATAAAGGATATTTGGCAAGATATTACATCAGTTTATTAATAAGCTATAAGCTATTATTACTTTACTATTCAAAACATATTGTTAGCGCATAGCATTTTTAATGTACACATTTTTACTACTTTTTTATTAACTTGGTTTCTTGTTTGTTTGTTTGTCCGGTACAAATCATGCAATCGAATTTTAACTAACATCCCGAGTCGATAGACATTTGAAATTTTCAGAAAAGCTCAGAACACGATGACAATGCATTATTTTAATACTTTTAGTCATTTTTCAACAGAATTTAATTCGTTTTCAGCAAATTTGCTGAATGAAAAGTTAGTTCGGAAAAAATCCGCCAGTTATTATTATTTTTTTTTTTGTCATATCCCATAACATAGAATAATACTATATATAGAAGGAGTGTCACTGATAACATTGAAAACAACTTTGGTTATGATCATTATCCGCGTTCTAAAAATTCATTTTTGTAATTTGTGACGTCATAACTCTAAAATTATTTGCCTTCGGTTTTATAATTTAATTTTTTATTTAATTATAATTATTGATAGTCAGTTTAGTTTATTGTAATATTTTTTTTGTGTTTTATCTTATTTTAGCTTGAAATAAGCTAAAAATAATGTTTATTATATCATGACGGGCGAGTTGAAAAAAATGACGTCAGAGTGAAACGTAAACAATAACCAATGGCAGGGCTTGTATTCTTGACGTTTGTGAGCGGGCTTTGAATAGTTACTAAAGCGTGGCCAACCTTCTCCAGCTAAAATGAAAAAAAAGGAGTGTTGTTTTGTTGGTCCCCTGGTCTAATGGACACAACCCCTCGGCGAAAGTTGGCTTCAGTCCCTTATCAGTAATTGCTTGTTGTTTTGATTCTATGCTCCTTCTATATGTAGTATTATTCTAAGCCCATAATATTTACAATCTTCATTTTGACAGGTTTAAAATTTATGATTTGTATAAATAAGAGATAAACATTAAATGACAGCAAAACAGGAAATATATCGATTATATTATTTCAAATATATCGATGGCGCCGTTTAAGAAAATTTAGAAACGTAGTATAAAAAAAGTTCTGTTTATCTTGCAATTATTACGTTTTAAGTTCGTGATTTTATTTTTGATGAACATAACACTTACTAAACTTTCTCTTCGATTACATAATTAATTGGTCCAGTGTTTACTATTTAATTGTTTCGAGTTTTCATGGTTAAATTTGATTTATTAAATTTATTATAAGTATTTTATCAAAATTTATTAAATTCCTACCCGGCGTGGAATAGAACCCTGTCTCTCGCCGTCCGCGTTTGGAGCAATTTTCTTAGATACTACTATAGATTCAAAAATTTTTTTGAGTTAATATAGATGGAAACAGCTGAATAACTTTTGGTCCAGGAAATAGCGTGCAAAAAAAGTGTCTAACTAACTTCAAGCTAGAATTTTGTGTATAAATAAATCTTTTGGTGCCTTTTAAGAATATGTGGTCGGCTAAGTTCGTCTGCGGGACATAGCTTGGCAATAATATGAGTAGTCTGTCACTTAATAGGTTAGTTAGTCAAATATTACTCCAAATAAAAGAGGTCGTCACCTATTAAGTGACAAACTGCAATCAAATTGATTTTTGGTCAACTAACTAATTTCGTACTAAGGATCATGAAAATCTCATTGTCCGGTATTTCTTATTAATTATTATCAATAATTAACAATTAACCTTTGTATTAAACAAAATATTAGATATATACATATATATATTAGTATATTGTGACAAACCTAAAATATCTGGCTCATTTATTGAGCTTTAAGTGGTTAGGATTAAGTTAACGTATTAAGCTGTTGCGTACAAATAATATGACCAAAAGGTACAATTTATTTGGAACAATTTGGCGCTAAAAACGCAATATTTGCGCATCAATACTTACTAGTGGAATGTCACTTCAGTTAAAAATGTTTGAGCTTATCAAATATGTGAAAGATTTGCGCCTGCGCATAAATTGTTTAGTTTCTCTATATTTTCCCTATGTGTGGGTTGAAACCTTGTATCGGTGTTTTAAATTTCAACCCTCTTATAGGTTAAAGAAAACTTAAGAATTTTGCAGCATTAACTAAAGTAATTGAAACTAGATTTTTAATAAATTAATTCAAGTTATCGCCGTACGTTTCAAACACACAGACAAACACAGACACACAGAAACACAGACATATTTCGTTGAATTTAAAAAGCTAGCTACGCTCGCTTTAATCAACATTAAAGTTTTAATTTTAATTTTAAGTTTTAATTATAATTATCATGGATGATTATAATTGTGTAAAACATAATTTTTTTATAATGCTCTGTTTCAGGCCTGAAGGAAGTTAATCCCGGACTTATCATGACGAGTTTGTTTATGAGGGAGTTAGTTGGCTCCCTGGTTCTAATTTTTTCAGGAATCATAATTTTTTCAGTTTGCTGTAACTTAGATTCGTATCACGAATATTACTACTACATAAATAAAACTATGTACATCATAACACAAGTTTTTTTCTGGATTGGCCTGATTTTCTTTGTTACTGGGTTGATTAACTTATTCCGCGCATCTATAAGAAGCAGGTCACCCGCATTCAGAGGAGTTACGGTAATTTTTAATAATCTATCTATCATTATAATGTTTGTTCCAATCCCCCTATTTACATTTTGGAAGAAAATTAAATTTGTGCAAATTAATTTAGATATCTATTTAAATAAGTTATGATAGCTATTTGAAGACCAAAAAATCAAAACAATCATTTATTTTCATTGGAATAAATGTGGTTGCCTTAGCTTACTCTAAACACATCTTCCTTTTAAATCTGACAGCTCAGATTAGCCAACCTATGGGGGAGAAGAAATAAAGCCAATAGCTGGCCACACACGAACGGATTTTTACAACGGACCACGGACTTTTCCAACTGATTCGGGGAAATCCGCGGACCCGGTATGTGCGTTAGTGGAGAAACAAACAACAGGACCTTGTCGGCGGACATGAGATCCGCGGACCCCGTCTGTCGTTGACAACACACACGCACAGACCAAAGTTTATTATTTGTACGCGGATTTTGCTCTTCATCATTTTCCTATTTCTCACCCAAATAACGTTCCATTCCATATCCGTTCATTTCCGTATTCTTTTTATTTCTCACTTAATTAAATTCATTTTTTCAATTAAATTATTCAGTTTATTCAGTCTTTCTCAGTCTTTAATTCGGTTTTTATTCAGTTTTACTTTTCTTACTCTGGCATCTCAATCTTATTTATATTTATATATTATAAATATATAACATAACATATATATTTTTATATTTGTATTACTATTTATTTGTATACCCAT
>KZ653411.1:58677-75011 GCA_001010745.2 Gerris buenoi
CTCTAAATTAATCATAAAGTTAAAATTGCTTTAACTTTTGAACGGATAGAGATAAAATAGTAAAATTATACATATTCTTGAAGGAAATTTAATGCTTTATAACTTTTTTCCTCATAAATATTTTGTAGGATGAAGGGCCGTAGAGTTAGCTAGTCAAATAAGGAAACAAACCTGAGGCAAAAATGATTTTTTTAAAAATTGGCGACATTTGAGCTAGGATATCTCAAAAACTATGTGAGTTAGCGAAAAAATTAATATAATCAATCTTGTGGCAAATTTTGTCAGCTTTAATTTTATATAGAATAGTCTTATCGCTAGGTCGCATAGTTCCCGAGATATAAGTGAAAAACCGAAATTAGGGACCTTCTACGTGCCCCCCCTCCCCCCGCTCACCTCCTAGGAGTGGGGACTTTTAGTATGTTTACCTCCTAACTAGTCCAAACAAAGTCCCAAAGTCAAAAATTGTGTTCCTTCCATTTCCCTCTACAACTATTTATTGACTGGACTATAGGCGTCCCCGCGCCTCTCTCATTCAGTATAGGGACGGCAGAAGAAGAAGGAGCAGCAAGAGCCTTATAGCATTAAGACAATAACGAACTTTTTGTCTTTATGACCTATCTATGACTGTCTGAAACGTCGTTTAAACTGGTTTGAAGAAGTGAAAATTATGCTACTGCACTGGCGACACACTGATGCAACAATACATTGATATGAGAAACTTTTGTTCCATTTTGTCGGATCAATGATTCTTTATTATGATCGGCTTAGTGGCGCTTCGGAAAAATTTCCGTCTTCCCGGTGCCCCTCATCTGTCCTTGGGTCTAACTCTTCAGTTGTGCTCACACCATGAGTAGCTCATAGAAAATAACCGAAAATTTTTATGGTTTTAAATTTAAATTTTTGTTTTAGTTGAGCACTGCACCTCGACCAATGCAGCCCGCATCGGTGACGGTAATCGGAACAGTATTACCAAGCGTGTATCAGCAAGACCAAATCTACCCTGCTGGCCCTCAACAACAAATCTACCCTGAACAAGCTTATTCAATGCAACCAGCATACAATCCTCAGTCTTTACCTACTGTTCCACCTCCATACTCTGAAATTGACAATTCGCAAAAGGGTTTCGGTAAAAATTAAATATTTATTATTCCCTAAAAGCTGAACGTCAAAAGTTCTAAGTAACTCTACAAGGAAACACTAATTGTCGATATTTTTTAAAACAAGGATAACTTAATAAAATTGTATATAAGATACATTTTAACCATACATAATTTAATCACTCCTACGTTTATTTTAATTTATAAATAAAACAACTTTTACATAAATAAATAGACTCTACGTGATTATCAATTAATTATGTTAATACTTGTGCTATCCATCCTATTTTTTAAAATACGGCTTTCTAGTTCAGTGATGAAACGGGGTTATTTTATGGACCGAATTATACCATGGCTTATTTTCTTGAGTAAAGTTGAATTCAAATGAAGTATTTAATTTCTTTCATCTTGCGTACAGAATATTATTTATAAATTGAATCAGCTTAATTTCAAGCAGATTATATTTATAGACTTTATTTCATTAATATGATAATGGTTTTAAAATGAACAATCGACTTTGTAAAATTAAGGTCAAAAGAGCAAGGAACATGAACATGTTCACATTTTGTGAACTAATGATAATTACAATAATATGAATTTCTGAAGTGAGCTGTAGGAAATCGAGTTTAAGGGTTCTCAAACGTGTAATTTCCGTATTTTAAGATTAAAAATCTGAAAATAAAAACAAGACATTACATAATGTACAATCACATTGAAATGTAATTATGTGAGACCAACGTAATAAGATATTTTAAAAGTAAAGCCAAGAAAATAATAAAAAAATCCGTAATTGAGAATTATTTTCTTAGAATCAAATGCGTTGTTTTTAAAATATTAATTCAAGAGTATGTGGGGTACCATTTATTAACTGTCTTAATTATGAGGTCGTGTTATGTTTTATCGTACATACATATAGATTTTTTTATTGTTATCAGTATTGTTTTTTTAACATTACTTTTGTTTTAATCTTTAAAAAAAATGTTAAAAATTTAGTATACAAAGTAAATAAATATTGCATTACTATAAAATTATTTATACTAGATACTAATGTACGTAAATATAAGTAATAATATAATAAACTTACTCTTTCATACATATAATTATTTTACTAGTTTCCCCATTACTATATTTTTATTGGAAAAGAAATCTAAAATAAGAATGTTTATACTGCAAGGTACTTATATTATATATTATTTCCTAATTAATAAATAAAAATAGAGAAATTAATTATTTTACCTTGGAGTGTTATCTTTAAATTTTAATAATAATATTAATGAACACTAATGTGACAACAGAAGTTTACAGTACTATTGATCAATATATTTACGTTTAATAAAGAGTTGGGATCAGTTTTCTTGAAGAATTTAACTTTAGTTTGTAAAAGAGTAATGTAGATCAACAAAGGAGAAAAAATGTTAATAATTTTCAAAAGTCTGTACTGGATCCTTAAGGGTATAATATGAAAAAAACTCTCAATTATGTGGCAACTTTTCGGCCCGACGAGCCATTTTCAAGCCTATAAAACTTATTTAGAAAAAACGTCATAATAATACATTACTATTGCGAAGTTAATTTAACTAGTTTCATAAAGTACCTGTAATATAATTTAGTGAGGGTCGTAATGGTTGTGTTAAAATTTAGTGAGGGTCGTAATGGTTGTACATAATCCATGGAACAAAAACTTCGTTCCTTCGTCAAATCAATATAAATAAAAATGGTTAAACATCTCCTCAGTCACGGTCTGTACAGGGTACAGGTGTATGCAAATACATATCACATTAACTTAACAATTTAATTGTAATGTATTATCATGACTTTTTTCTAAATAAAGTTTTATTTTTAGGCTTGCAAATAGCTTGTCGGGCCATTGTTGCCACATAATTGAGAGTTTTTTTCATATTACACTTAAGGATCCACACTTCACATTGAGTTAATAATTTTAATTTTCAAATTTTTTAACTTCTTACGATCTATAATGAAGACAGAGTTAGAATTGTCATTTGATTTGATGATTAATTGTTCTCATTTTATTAGGGGTTTCTATCTTGCTTTCAGTCTGTAGGAAAAATCGAGGACCCTTATAAAATTCTGCGCGTCTTTAGTCTGGCTGACTTTGTGGCACCTGAGCTCCGAAAGTACTAAACTCAAAAATTAGGAACTTTGCTGTTATACTATGTATTGTAAGCCAAACACAGGAAAAATAGGGAAGACCCAAAAAAATCATCCTTTTAATCTAGAGGTTGAAGTTTAAGGTGTTTAAATTTACCCCCCCCCCTCCCTTAATGGGTTATGTGGGGTGTTAAATATTAGTGGAGGACACCCTGAGTTTCTGTACGCAGGGTGTATATATATTTGATTTCCTTCTCTTTTTTTACCAATTCATCTTTGTGCTATGAGTACTTACTTGAAAATGGCGCTTTTCGTGGCCCTCTCTATTTTTTTTTAAAGAAATTCAAGGAAAAATTGTAACAATATTTTTTTGAGAAACAAACATGGGTTTTTGCACAGTGACTTTGATTCATTTCCCTCCCCCCCCCATAAAATAACCTAAATGCCAATGAGGATCCCAATAAATATCACATATTCCCAGCACGTAGTCATTTCACTTATCGCCGCACTGAAAAATTTTAGTTTGGAATCTGATTGGACTTAAAAATAGAGTAGACGCTAATGAGATCGATGAAGTATTAATGGAGGGCTGACTCGTGCTCGTGGTGTGACTGATGGTAAAATTGATAGTAAATTGACTTGATGAGCTTTGAAGGGTCTATCTGTTAATCCCCCTCCGTCTTCTGGGCGCTTTTTCGCATATACAATGTTGCACCCTTTAATTTTTATGGGGCATTCCGATATTTCACAACTGCCTAGTGTACAAGAAGCTGAAAAACTACTCACTATGTTCAAAACCTTATTATTAATTGGTATACATATATAACTACTTTTTCCGATCTCTGTCCAATACAATTTAATACTTGTAGTATCTAGTATTAAAGTAACACTATAATAAAACTAAAAACTCTACACTTGCATTTTGTGACCTTCCAAAGCAAGACTGAATATTTTATATTTTTACATAACTATAAAACAGATGTAAACAAACAGTAACTTAGTAACCAATAAATAATAACAATACACAACATTTCCCTCCCCTTTAAGAAGTTACGCAGCGAGCTCTTAGATGGTCGGCATGCTTTCGTTCTTCTCGTCCGTCAATCATCACCCGATATGATAAGTCACCTGTACACTGAATCACCGTCCCTTCTTTGTATGACTTCCCGTCTTTTGATAGCGACCATACTTCGTCCCCCTCCGAAAAAGATCTTGCTTTTGCCTTGCGATCATGATAGACTTTTTGATTAACCAGTTCTATATCGACATTGTCTTCCACATTTGGCTTGAGAAGTTCGAGGCGAGTCGCGAGTCGTTAATTGGCGACCAATCATTAGCTCTGCGGGTGATCTACCTGTAGCCCGAGATATCGAATTACGGTACGATAGCAAGAACTGCTGTAGAGCAATGTTAACGTCAAGTCCAGCCTTCTTTGACGCTTTCATTTTATCCTTAAAAGTCCTCACAAACCTCTCAGCCAACCCATTTGACCGAGGGCGATACGGTGTTGTTTTTATGTGTCTCATGCCATTCTCTCTGCAAAATTTGTCAAATTCAGCTGAAGTGAATTGCGGACCGTTGTCCGACACAATGCTTCTTGGTATTCCAAACCGACCGAATATTTGTCTTAATAGTGAAGTTGTTTGATTTGTTGTTGTACTCGTGGTGGGTAAAATCTCTAACCACTTAGAGAAAGCGTCAACCACAACAAGCAAATACTTTCCGTGAAATGGTCCTGCGTAGTCGATATGAATTCTCTTCCAGGGTTTCGCAGAAGTCGTCCATAAAAAAAGTGGACTTTCCATTTCTCGAGGCCTTGTTTGTTGACAGGGCACGCACTCCTTAACGAATTGTTCAATATCTCTATCCAACCCTGGCCACCAGATGTAAAATTTAGATGAGGACTTCATTGAAGTTACGCCAGGGTGTCCTTCGTGTAAAATATGCAGAATGTCTCGTCTCATTGTACTAGGAACTACAATGCGACCCAGCCACATTAATACTCCTTCCTCGAATGACAATTCCTCTTTCTTTTCAAAATATGTCCAGAGTGAAGCTGTAATGTCGTGTTTTGAAGATGGCCAACCTTGTTGTTTGTATTTCACAACCATTCGCAGTACCTCGTCATTTCTTGTTTCCTTCTGTATTTGTGCTTTTGTCACTGCTAAATCCGGAAATCGCAAGTGGAATAAGTGGCCATTTTGTAAGTCACCTATCCCTTCAGCTTTTGATGTTTCTATTGTCTCTAGTGGTAGTCTTGACAGAGCATCTGCCGGTGAGTTATTCACTCCCTTCGTGTATTCTATGTCGTAGGAATACGCTGATAAGACTAAAGCCCATCTAGATATTCTGTTGGCTGTTGTTTTTGGTATTTCCTTATTCGCCCCAAAGATAAATTCTAGTGGTCTATGGTCAGTTCTAATAGTAAATTTCTTCCCAAAAAGGTAGTGATTAAATTTTGTTATCCCAAAAATTATAGCCAAACCCTCTTTTTCGATAGTCGCATATTTCAATTCTGCTTGTGTTAATTTCCTGGACGCGTACGCAATTGGTCTTTCCGAGTTATCCCTATACTTATGAAACAGTACTGCACCTATACCTACCCCACTAGCATCACAGCTAACTATCAATGGAAGTTCTGAATCAAAATGAACAAGAGTATCTGAAGACGATAAGCACTGTTTTAATTTTCTGAAAATTGCTTCTTCGGCATTCGTCCAACCCCATTTGACATGTTTTTTAGTTAGTCGATGTAGAGGAGCACATATGGTTTGGAGATGGGGCACAAATCGAGCATAATAATTTATTGACCCTAAAAAAGATTTTAACTCCGTTACATTCCTTGGTGGCTGCATTTCCTTAATTGCTTTAATGTGTTCGTCAGTAGGGTGGATACCTTCTGCATCAATTCTGTGACCAAGGTAGGTGACTTGCTTCTGACCCCAACGACATTTCCCCTTTTGGATTTTGAGTCCACTTCTCTTTAACCTATTTAATACCTCTGACAGTCTTGAATTATGTTCCTCTAGCGTTTTTCCTTGTACGATAATGTCATCGAGGAAGCAAGCTATACCAGAAATCCCTTCTAAGATACAATCCATTGTTCGCTGGAACAATGATGGCGCAAAATTAACACCAAAAGGAAGCCTTTTGTATCTGAAGTACCCTACATGTGTTGTTATAGTAAGTAGCGACCTGCTCTCTTCCTCTATAATAAGTTGAAGGTACGCATCTTTCAAATCTATGGTTGAATAGTATTTTCCCCCGCTTAGCTTAGCCGTTACTTCCTCAAATCTAGGTAGGGGGTACTTTTCCAATACTGTGTACGGGTTAATAGAAACTTTAAAGTCCGCACATATCCTAACTTTTCCGGTAGGCTTCACTACAGTTACAATCGGTGAAGCCCATTCCAAAGGGGTCTGTGACGGGTCCACTGGTTCAATCACTCCAATCTCAACTAGCCGCTTAAGCTCTTTTTCCACGGACTCCCTCAGCGCAAAAGGAACCGGTCGCACTTTGTGAATCACTGGCCTCGCTGTATTCGAAATATGTACTTTTGCCTGATGTCCTACAATTGTCCCCAACTTGTCCTCAAATAACTCTTCATATTCATTTATTAGTGATTCTATGTTGTGGGGCTTATCCTTTGCTTTAGTATCTGAAACAGTACACAGCTTTGCACCTTCAGGTAATGGTAGCCCAAATTCAAGAACCCAGTCTAGTCCGAATAACGGAACGTCCTTATGTTTAACCACTGTCACTTGTAAACGTTTGTTCCTCTTAAACGCCTGGACCCTAACCTGTGCCTGTCCAAGTGTTTCTATAGGAACTCCTGTATACGCTACCAAGCCAGGAACGTATGTCAATTTAGGAGAACCAATTTGTTTCCAAATGTCTTCACTTATTATTGTTCTAGCAGCCCCTGGATCATACAGCATAGCTAACCTTTTACCGTTAATTTTGACATCTAACATTACTTTGCTAACGCCCCCTGCATGTAAGTTTACATTTCTAACAGCATCCGCTTCATCGCTTTCTGAATCTTCATTTTTTCTGTCTTCAACTCTCCTTACTTGTTTTCTTTGTTCTTCTCCAACTATTACCGCTTTCCCTTTTGTTAAACACACCCTTGCGAAGTGATTTTCCCCTGAACAAACAAGACATTTTTTTCCCGCCGCCTGACAATATTCCCCTCTTTTATGTTGAAAGCCACCACATCCTAGACAGTGTTTCCCCTTAATTAGCTCTCTTGGTGCTTTTCCACTGTTCCTGTACTGTTGACTGCTTGTAGCCGTAGACCTACTATTATTTCTACTTGAAACATTGTTCACTCCCTCACTGCTTTCAATTAATTTTGGACTGGCATTCCTCTCTATTTCAGAGAGTTTCTTGTGTTGAAGGGAGACCTGTTCTAGTTGAATCGCGGTAGCCTCTACATCTTTCAATGTAGCAGCATTTGTGGGAAAGTTTTTTATTAACTCCTTCTGCCACTCTGAATTATTTATTCCAACAAACAATTGATCTCGTATTCTTTCTTCTAATGTGCTACCGAATTCACAACGGTTAGCCTTTGCTCTTAAGCTGTTAACATAGTGTGCTACTGACTGTGTGCTGTCTCTTGTATGTAAAGTAAATTCCCTTCGTTCACTCTGTATCAAGACTTTCCTTGCATATAATCTATCTAAAACTTCCTTTAATTCCCCAAAAGATACCTCGTTCACATTCTTTGGTTTAAAATGATCAAAAAGAACCTTATAGCATACTGGCCCTATTTTGGATAACAAAAGAATAGCCTTATACTTGTCACAATCAGGCCCTTCCAGACCAAACAATAACAAGCCTGTTTCGAATCTAGATATGTAGTACTCCCATTCCTCCCTAGATTCATCGAATTGTTCAAATTTGAAGTTTTTTAATGCTTCACCTAAAGTATTTGATTTATTACCCTGACGTTTAATATCTCCTCTCTGACCACTAGAACTATTATTAGGTAAATTTAAGGTCATACCATCAACGCTGACATAAGATTGAGTATCATCTGATTCTGAATCTCTTCCAACCTCCGAACTTCCTATGCGTTTGTTTTTCCGATTCTTTTCACTGTTCTTTGTTTTCACGCCTTCCACCACTCCTTTCTTCTTTCTACCTGGCATCCTCGTCGCCAAAATGTAGTATCTAGTATTAAAGTAACACTAAAATAAAACTAAAAACTCTACACTTGCATTTTGTGAGCTTGTCCAAAACAAGACTGAATATTTTATATTTTGACATAACTATAAAACAGATGTAAACAAACAGTAACTTAGTAACCAATAAATAATAACAATACACAACATTTCCCTCCCCTTTAAGAAGTTACGCAGCGAGCTCTTAGATGGTCGGCATGCTTTCGTTCTTCTCGTCCGTCAATCATCACCCGATATGATAAGTCACCTGTACGCTGAATCACCGTCCCTTCTTTGTATGACTTCCCGTCTTTTGATAGCGACCATACTTCGTCCCCCTCCGAAAAAGATCTTGCTTTTGCCTTGCGATCATGATAGACTTTTTGATGAACCAGTTCTTTATCGATATTGTCTTCCACATTTGGCTTGAGAAGTTCGAGGCGAGTCGTTAATCGGCGACCAATCATTAGCTCTGCGGGTGATCTACCTGTAGCCCGAGATATCGAATTACGGTACGATAGCAAGAACTGCTGTAGAGCAATGTTAACGTCAAGTCCAGCCTTCTTTGACGCCTTCATTTTATCCTTAAAAGTCCTCACAAACCTCTCAGCCAACCCATTTGACCGAGGGTGATACGGTGTTGTTTTTATGTGTCTCATGCCATTCTCTCTGCAAAATTTGTCAAATTCAGCTGAAGTGAATTGCGGACCGTTGTCCGACACAATGCTTCTTGGTATTCCAAACCGACCGAATATTTGTCTTAATAGTGAAGTTGTTTGATTTGTTGTTGTACTCGTGGTTGGTAAAATCTCTAACCACTTAGAGAAAGCGTCAACCACAACAAGCCAATACTTTCCGTGAAATGGTCCTGCGTAGTCGATATGAATTCTCTTCCAGGGTTTCGCAGGAGTCGTCCATGAAAAAAGTGGACTTTCCATTTCTCGAGGCCTTGTTTGTTGACAGGGCACGCACTCCTTAACGAATTGTTCAATATCTCTATCCAACCCTGGCCACCAGATGTAAAATTTAGATGAGGACTTCATTGAAGTTACGCCAGGGTGTCCTTCGTGTAAAATATGCAGAATGTCTCGTCTCATTGTACTAGGAACTACAATGCGACCCAGCCACATTAATACTCCTTCCTCGAATGACAATTCCTCTTTCTTTTCAAAATATGTCCAGAGTGAAGCTGTAATGTCGTGTTTTGAAGATGGCCAACCTTGTTGTTTGTATTTCACAACCATTCGCAGTACCTCGTCATTTCTTGTTTCCTTCTGTATTTGTGCTTTTGTCACTGCTAAATCCGGAAATCGCAAGTGGAATAAGTGGCCATTTTGTAAGTCACCTATCCCTTCAGCTTTTGATGTTTCTATTGTCTCTAGTGGTAGTCTTGACAGAGCATCTGCCGGTGAGTTATTCACTCCCTTCGTGTATTCTATGTCGTAGGAATACGCTGATAAGACTAAAGCCCATCTAGATATTCTGTTGGCTGTTGTTTTTGGTATTTCCTTATTCGCCCCAAAGATAAATTCTAGTGGTCTATGGTCAGTTCTAATAGTAAATTTCTTCCCAAAAAGGTAGTGATTAAATTTTGTTATCCCAAAAATTATAGCCAAACCCTCTTTTTCGATAGTCGCATATTTCAATTCTGCTTGTGTTAATTTCCTGGACGCGTACGCAATTGGTCTTTCCGAGTTATCCCTATACTTATGAAACAGTACTGCACCTATACCTACCCCACTAGCATCACAGCTAACTATCAATGGAAGTTCTGAATCAAAATGAACAAGAGTATCTGAAGACGATAAGCACTGTTTTAATTTTCTGAAAATTGCTTCTTCGGCATTCGTCCAACCCCATTTGACATGTTTTTTAGTTAGTCGATGTAGAGGAGCACATATGGTTTGGAGATGGGGCACAAATCGAGCATAATAATTTATTGACCCTAAAAAAGATTTTAACTCCGTTACATTCCTTGGTGGCTGCATTTCCTTAATTGCTTTAATGTGTTCGTCAGTAGGGTGGATACCTTCTGCATCAATTCTGTGACCAAGGTAGGTGACTTGCTTCTGACCCCAACGACATTTCCCCTTTTGGATTTTGAGTCCACTTCTCTTTAACCTATTTAATACCTCTGACAGTCTTGAATTATGTTCCTCTAGCGTTTTTCCTTGTACGATAATGTCATCGAGGAAGCAAGCTATACCAGAAATCCCTTCTAAGATACAATCCATTGTTCGCTGGAACAATGATGGCGCAAAATTAACACCAAAAGGAAGCCTTTTGTATCTGAAGTACCCTACATGTGTTGTTATAGTAAGTAGCGACCTGCTCTCTTCCTCTATAATAAGTTGAAGGTACGCATCTTTCAAATCTATGGTTGAATAGTATTTTCCCCCGCTTAGCTTAGCCGTTACTTCCTCAAATCTAGGTAGGGGGTACTTTTCCAATACTGTGTACGGGTTAATAGAAACTTTAAAGTCCGCACATATCCTAACTTTTCCGGTAGGCTTCACTACAGTTACAATCGGTGAAGCCCATTCCAAAGGGGTCTGTGACGGGTCCACTGGTTCAATCACTCCAATCTCAACTAGCCGCTTAAGCTCTTTTTCCACGGACTCCCTCAGCGCAAAAGGAACCGGTCGCACTTTGTGAATCACTGGCCTCGCTGTATTCGAAATATGTACTTTTGCCTGATGTCCTACAATTGTCCCCAACTTGTCCTCAAATAACTCTTCATATTCATTTATTAGTGATTCTATGTTGTGGGGCTTATCCTTTGCTTTAGTATCTGAAACAGTACACAGCTTTGCACCTTCAGGTAATGGTAGCCCAAATTCAAGAACCCAGTCTAGTCCGAATAACGGAACGTCCTTATGTTTAACCACTGTCACTTGTAAACGTTTGTTCCTCTTAAACGCCTGGACCCTAACCTGTGCCTGTCCAAGTGTTTCTATAGGAACTCCTGTATACGCTACCAAGCCAGGAACGTATGTCAATTTAGGAGAACCAATTTGTTTCCAAATGTCTTCACTTATTATTGTTCTAGCAGCCCCTGGATCATACAGCATAGCTAACCTTTTACCGTTAATTTTGACATCTAACATTACTTTGCTAACGCCCCCTGCATGTAAGTTTACATTTCTAACAGCATCCGCTTCATCGCTTTCTGAATCTTCATTTTTTCTGTCTTCAACTCTCCTTACTTGTTTTCTTTGTTCTTCTCCAACTATTACCGCTTTCCCTTTTGTTAAACACACCCTTGCGAAGTGATTTTCCCCTGAACAAACAAGACATTTTTTTCCCGCCGCCTGACAATATTCCCCTCTTTTATGTTGAAAGCCACCACATCCTAGACAGTGTTTCCCCTTAATTAGCTCTCTTGGTGCTTTTCCACTGTTCCTGTACTGTTGACTGCTTGTAGCCGTAGACCTACTATTATTTCTACTTGAAACATTGTTCACTCCCTCACTGCTTTCAATTAATTTTGGACTGGCATTCCTCTCTATTTCAGAGAGTTTCTTGTGTTGAAGGGAGACCTGTTCTAGTTGAATCGCGGTAGCCTCTACATCTTTCAATGTAGCAGCATTTGTGGGAAAGTTTTTTATTAACTCCTTCTGCCACTCTGAATTATTTATTCCAACAAACAATTGATCTCGTATTCTTTCTTCTAATGTGCTACCGAATTCACAACGGTTAGCCTTTGCTCTTAAGCTGTTAACATAGTGTGCTACTGACTGTGTGCTGTCTCTTGTATGTAAAGTAAATTCCCTTCGTTCACTCTGTATCAAGACTTTCCTTGCATATAATCTATCTAAAACTTCCTTTAATTCCCCAAAAGATACCTCGTTCACATTCTTTGGTTTAAAATGATCAAAAAGAACCTTATAGCATACTGGCCCTATTTTGGATAACAAAAGAATAGCCTTATACTTGTCACAATCAGGCCCTTCCAGACCAAACAATAACAAGCCTGTTTCGAATCTAGATATGTAGTACTCCCATTCCTCCCTAGATTCATCGAATTGTTCAAATTTGAAGTTTTTTAATGCTTCACCTAAAGTATTTGATTTATTACCCTGATGTTTAATATCTCCTCTCTGACCACTAGAACTATTATTAGGTAAATTTAAGGTCATACCATCAACACTGACATAAGATTGAGTATCCTGTGATTCTGAATCTCTTCCAACCTCCGAACTTCCTTGGCGTTTGCTTTTCCGATTCTTTTCACTATTCCTTGTTTTCACGCCTTCCACCACTCCTTTCTTCTTTCTACCTGGCATCCTCGTCGCCAAAATGTAGTATCTAGTATTAAAGTAACACTATAATAAAACTAAAAACTCTACACTTGCATTTTGTGAGCTTGTCCAAAACAAGACTGAATATTTTATATTTTTACATAACTATAAAACAGATGTAAACAAACAGTAACTTAGTAACCAATAAATAATAACAATACACAACAATACTGAAAAAATATCCTTATGTTGTACTCTTTAACTTTTATGGAGCATTCCAATTTTCCACAACTGTCTAGGGTACAATAGGCTGAAAAACCACTCACTAGGTTGAGAACCTTATTATTTATCGGTATACATATATAACTACTTTCTCCGACCTCTTCCAATACAATACAATACTAATAAAATGTCCTTATTATTTATTGAAATAACCATTTAAAACAGTTTTTTTTACCTTTGTCACCAAAACAATGAAGTAAAGATATTGTTTATTCCAAAAAAAAATATGAGTTTCAAGCAGTAAGTTGTGTTTTTTTAACCTTTTACTTTCTTGGAAAATGTGTTTATTTATGTATGTGTGCCAATAAGAAATGAGGTGATCCACCTACCACATTTTTTTTTAGCTTTCTGTGCACTAGACAGTTGTGGAATATCGTAATGCCCCATAAAAGTTAAAGGGTGCAACTTTGTATATGCGAAAAAGTGCCCGGAAGGCGTGGGGGGGGGGATTAACAGAAAAGACCCCAATTTTCTATCTAAAAAACTCTATAAACTTCTTTTTATACTAGAGTTCCTACATCATAATCTTTAAATTGTTATCCCCTTATAAAAAATCAGAGGGGAGTAACAATCTAAAGAAGGTGTACGGAATGTTTTTCTTTAGACTGTTACTTCCCTTGCAAAATAGAATTAGGATATTCCTTTGTCCCTGAGAATATTGGACTAAACATCCCTTTTTCTTGATAGATATTTAGTCAAAGATATTTTTATTCTAAAACAACATAGGTGAGTAACAATCTAAAGAAGTAACAAAATTATTGTACATAATTTTTGATGTGACACGACCCTTAAGTTAAGTTAGGATTTTTTAACGAATTTCGGCCCACCGGGCTCAAAAGGTTCGCCATAACTTCGCTACGACATCAATAGGGTCTACTAAACGTTCAAAGGTTTCACTGAAGAAAAGGGTGAATTAAATTTCGGGAGTATGAGTATATTCCCAAAACGATCAAACTTCACTTCTCTCAATTTGCTATTAACATTAATAACATTAAATGTAGAACATTTAATTACATTAAAATTAATTGATTATACATTAAAATTATTGAAATTAATGTTAAGAGCACAACTTTTAGAATGGTATTTATTAGAAATAATAAAATATAAATAAACTAACTATTTAAAAAAATTATTAGTAAAGTTCTATAAAAACAAAAATAACCATGCCTACTATGTTAATTTATTTTAGTTTCTTATTTTTCTTTATTTGAATTTTTATATTGATATTTCATGTACATAGCAATCTAAACATTTACGAGGTGCCTACACCGTGTCATTCTTGCGAGGCAGATTAAGGATAACGTTACTTAGAAGACATGTGTGGATTATAAGGACAGTAATTCTGTGGTCATCCACCCCTTTACAGAGTGGAGTGACCGAAAGGCTCAAGAAAGAACGTCGTAAATCCCACCGCCTTGCAGTACAATACCATCCCACCGCCTTGCAGTACAATACCGTCGTGCGGTTGCACTTCGTTCCTAATCCCCCGTTCAAAAAGATTTTTTTTTTAACTTTTGTCGCATTGGTCGGGGGCTGTTCAATTGAAGTCACTTTGAACTTAAAAACACGTGCGCGTTTTTATTGACGATCTATAAAGGTCTACTTAATCTTTTACCTCTGACCGTCTATGCCCAAGAATGATTAAGTTTAAAGGTTGAAAGGTCATAAATTATACGGCCTTTATAAGAAGATTTTTAAATAGGGATGAGCCCAATAAAACAAGTTAAGAAACCCCTTCTAAAACTACATTATGATATTAACTTAGACAAAACTTCTTGCAAACCCTCTCCTCAATTTCCACTCATACGTCACGGACTAAAAATAATTTTAAATAGTACTTTAGATATCTAAAAAAAAAAAAAAAAAAAAAAAAAANTAACTTCTGAACAACACGTTGTTATTCGACCTTCCCGTGTAAGCAGGGACATAACATTGATATTGAATAGCTCAGTGGTTTGTTCTCTGAACATATAGCATTCCTCGAACGTGAGGATATAATGTTAATTACTTTACCAAAGAAATTATTGGACACATAGAGTTGAAGTTGAGCTGTTATTTGGATCAAGAAATCGGAATCAAAAGTTTTGGAAATCAAGTTTAGAAAATAAAAAAATAGCATTTTTGGTCTTCTGTATTTCGGTACCTACATTAGAGGTTAAGAAAAACTTTATAACATTATAATATAAGGTAATGCGTTGGTATAAAAAAATGAGTTTTATGGGTAGGGGAGGGGCAAAGGGAACAAGGTTTTTTGAGTAAGAATTTGAAAATATATCGTATCCTTGAGGTGTGGAAATACTAATCTATAAAAAAATAGTTGCAAATGTTAAAATTGTTGTACAATAAATCTAGTTGTGTTGTTATTTTTTATTTTTTTCAATGGGAGGATGAGTGAAGGAGCAACAAAGTTATTGAGCAATAACCTGTGGTTCTTGAAAATCAGTGGCGATCAAAACTTTTGACCTAGGATCGCTACTGTGAAAATTAGAAAAATATTACTTTAATAAAAGCTTTGTATTTTAGAAAGTATGAGGTTTAGAAAAAACTTAGTAATATAAAAATGTTAGCAAATTTATTGGTCTACTAAAAGTGTAAGAATTATTTTTTGCAGGAGAGGAAGCAATAACAGAGAAAAGTCAAAAATAGTAGGGTTTTTTTTGGGCCTCCCGGAGTTAACACAGAATCTAAGAGGCCAAATACTTGGGGTTTCAACTAGGGCTTAGGTACATACAACTTACCCTTAAACAAAGTTTTTATGACCTTTTGCAAGGAAAAATATCCTTTTCGACTGGACTAACTAAAAGCTTTTTGCTTCTATTAAAAAAAAAATAGAGATTTAATCAGATGTAGACTTTTTTTGACTATTTTAAAAATTTACATTTTGAGCTTCCAGAATAGATCTTAGTATACTGGATATGCTATGGACGTTCCGTGGACATCGGTCGGCCATAGAAAGCATAAGTTTTACCATCCACGGGATGCTCTAAGGGATAAAGTGACTGGTTCTGGATATTACTCATCACTATAGACAAAATCGTGCTTCTTG
Organism: Gerris buenoi; assembly: GCA_001010745.2. Lineage (NCBI taxonomy): Eukaryota > Metazoa > Arthropoda > Insecta > Hemiptera > Gerridae > Gerris > Gerris buenoi. The sequence continues at coordinate 74,618 of KZ653411.1, forward strand.
GATTGCATTTCAAAAGAACTTGATCATTAGAATAAGCAACAAGCTACTCCACGGATCTAGGAGACCAACATTTTTTATGCATAACGTGGAGCAATAACATAAATTAGACTATGGTCAAACACGACAATTCTCTTTCTTTTTTTATAAAACCTTGTTTCTATCCTTGCAATTGATCATTATCATTATTTATAGAACAGAAAAAATTGTTCTAGAATCAGTTATAAAACATGATGCATCTAACAAAGTATGGAAGTACTCAGGAAAGGGAATTTAGTATTTAGTTATTTAATAGGTTTGTTCCAACCGCACTTCAAACTAGTTTGGAACTTTCGACACATGCGCATTAGGAACAGGGCGTTCCAACGAAGCCCAAACTCAAACTCTGACTGTTAGT
>KZ653412.1:11432-23571 GCA_001010745.2 Gerris buenoi
TTTAATTTAAAGACTTTGTATGATAACCTAAAGTAACCTTCCCGAAAAAAAGTAAAAAAAACAGCTAAAAAAACAACATAATACTTAAAATTTACCTAAAAAATACCTTTTAAGTTGGTATGACTGTTTTTTTACTCCCAAGGGAGGGAAGTAACACTTCCCTCCCTGTTATTTGCAATGTAAAGTCTACTTACAGTGCAAGTTCTATATAAAGGAAATTCTACTTTGATTGATCTAAACATGTTAACCCTAAGCTCTATCGTACTTAAACGTATACTTCTTATTCTTATACTTACTTTTACGTCCCGTAAGTCGCTTTTGCTAGTGTATTATTATGTATATGATACGCAATATAAACATTGTATCTTTGTTTAGATGCGCAGAAAGTGATTCTTTACGTACTTGTATTCGTTGCGCATGCGCGTTTCATAATTCCTCTTTTTTCCGCCCTAGTGCGGTAAAAAATAAGAATTCTTCACCTTAACGCACGATTAACGTGTTTGTTTACATTTAACTAAACTAATTTGCTGTTGGTTTAATTAAAGTAACTGTTTATATCGAGTTTTAAGTGAAAACAAATTATTGATTTTTGTAATTAGATAACGAAACAGAGGAGAACTATACGCCTCCTGAAATAATTAATACGGCACAAAATACAACTAATATATTAATGTCATCTTTTTCAAAATATAAATGCAGTAACTTGGTATTTTACTACGTTTTTATTAACTTGGTTTCTTGTTTGTTTGTTTGTTTGTCCGGTACAAATCTTGCAATCGAATTTTAACTAACATCCCGAGTAGCTAGACATTTGAAACTTTCAGAACAGCTCAGTTCGATGGCCACGGTTTAGATTCGGTGTTGGTGAGATCAGTTGTTGTTCAAAGATATGTCCTTTTATAGGTTTAAGATCAGCTCTCTCGATAGTTGTCATTTGAGTGATGTAAATAAATGCGGAACTATTTATATTTCACTAAAATTTTATTTAACAATAAAAATTATATTATCAACATTACATATTATGACTCAAAAGAAAATTAAAAAACGTAGTATATAAAAACTTTTTATCTTGTAATTATTATATCCATTTTCAGCTTAGTTGAGTTCATTTTCATTTTATCTTGAAAAATTGACTTTTTTTTCTGGGAAACGACTTAACGAATTTTATGTGTTAACTTTGTTTCCGAGGTTCCTGAAAGTAACGGAAACGGAAGCTATAAGTGATTCTAAATCCAGTCTTAAAAATTTGGCTTTCTATTCCCTTTTTTTTTTTTTTTTATTTATGTAAGTTAAAAAAAACTTCTACTGAACACAGAAAATGTTCAGCATTTGTTCTTGAAGCGTCTTTTTAGCCATTATCAAACCCTGAAAACCACACCTTTCTATCTATCATGGTTCCGGTGATATTTCGCTGTTCCATATTAGCTGGGACACCCTGCATAGAAAACGTATTACTAAAAAAGTAGCATAGTATGAGATTATAACTAAGTTGCTATAAGTGCTATATAATAGTTATTTACGCAACAAGGGAGAGAAGTATGTTTTCCGGCTCGAGGTTAAGTTTTCTCCTGAGGCAACGCCGAAGGAGAAAACTTCATTAGCTCCCGAGGCCACAAGGCCGAGGGAGATAACTGTAGTATTAGTAGTAGCTAATCCCGAGAGTAGAAATACTTCGATACATGTTGCGTATTAAATTTTATCTACGACTAGTGCACCATGGGTAATAGCTATTAAGTTTGTAAATATAAAAGTTTTACCTACAAATTNATGAACTATAAAAGTCTCATTCAAATCAGGTGAGTACTTTTGAAGCTAGAAGTGTAAATAAATGTATGTTTGTGCGCATGTGGAAGAGAAACAAAAAGGTTGAAACTTATATGGGACCAACAATGGGCTAATTATGACCTACCATCCTAAATTTCATTAAAATTAGACGTGTAGTTTTTAAGGTATGGTGGTTCGCAAAAATTGACCCACAGACAGACACGAAACCAAAAATGTTCCCTGATGTCTGAAATGGATTTCTGTCTTGGAATTTTTGAAATCGAAGACCTAAAAATTTTTTGTTCTTCAGAACGATCACATAGCTTCCGTTACCTTCGGTAAGCTCAGAAGCAAAATTCGTTCTCCAGGACGATCACATAGCTTCGGTAAGCTGGAAGCTATAATTCTAGAAGAAGATATTTTTAAATTAAAGTATCATTACGATTTACTTAAAGTACAAATGTCTTTGTAAAGTTTTATTATTACAATGAATTTGTTTGTTTGTAATAATATTTCTAATATATGAAGTTAAGAAAATGTCTAATAGAAGTTCCCTTGTCTATCAAAACCTTATACAAGCATAGTTTGGAGCGGAATGTATTCTTGAAATGTAGTTTTAATCTCTATGTGAAATATGCTAATCCCGCAAAGCAGTTGTGTGTTGCGTGTATTGTTTCCTGCCTTACTTTCTGAACCACCAAAACTCCAGTATAAAGTGGTTTGGGGGGTTTGCATTCTCATAGGGTTGAAATTTATTCAGATAGCTGCTGTTGGGTAGAACTCTCTACTGACAGCCTGACAGCCTGTTTCTTAATCCTCCACTCTTAATTCTTCCACTCTAAAACCTGTCACATCCTCTAATGTCTGTAAACATAACCCAGTTTAAATTCACTGTTTATAATAAAACCTAAATGGAATATTTTCCATTTAAATTCTAGGACTTATGATGTACTTCACAGTATTATTATTATTGATAGTATTAAAAGATAAAAAGTAAATAAATTTTGTGCTTTCTCATATACGTAACGTAGATAAAGATAAAGTTAAATCTACTTTTGTTAAAGTGTTTACTTTCTTATAAACGTAGTCTAACGTGTCCTAGCTAATACGGAACAGCGAAATATCTCCGGAACTATGATAGATAGAAAGATGCGGTTTTCAGGGCTCGATAATGGCTAAAAAGGTGCTTCCAGAACATATATACTGATCATTTTCTCTGTTTAGCAGAAGTGTTTTTAATTTACATAATTAAAAACAAGTTAATAGGAAGCCACATTTTTAAGACTGGATTTATATTCTATGGCTAAAAATAAGACTTTCTTACTCCGAGCATTAGTTTTGCTATCTGCTATCCGTCTGGAGAGCCCTAAACGTGCTAAAATTGAAACTAGTCCATTTTAAAGCTAAACTAATGTTTTAGGAGATTAATTTAAGAGACAAAATATTCTTATTTTTAGTCATAGGATCCAAATCCATTCTTAAAAAGATGCATATTATTATTTTTTTTTACTTTTTGAGCCTTACCGAACACCTTTTTTTAGGCAAAATACAGTTACCTATAAGGTATGAATTTTAGATTGGATTTGGATTCTATGACTAAAAATAAGAATTTTTGTCTCTTAAATTATTCTTCTAAATCCATTAGTTTAGCTGTAAAATGGACTTAAAGTTTAAATTTTAGCACATTCAGGGCTCTCCAGACGGCAAACTGATGCTCGGAGCAAAAACTTTTTAAGAGTAAAAACTTCTTATTTTTAGCCGTAGAATCTAAATCCAGTCTTAAAAATTTGGCTTTCTATTCCCTTTTTTTTTTTTTTTTATTTATGTAAGTTAAAAAAAACTTCTACTGAACACAGAAAATGTTCAGCATTTGTTCTTGAAGCGTCTTTTTAGCCATTATCAAACCCTGAAAACCACACCTTTCTATCTATCATGGTTCCGGTGATATTTCGCTGTTCCATATTAGCTGGGACACCCTGCATAGAAAACGTATTACTAAAAAAGTAGCATAGTATGAGATTATAACTAAGTTGCTATAAGTGCTATATAATAGTTATTTACGCAACAAGGGAGAGAAGTATGTTTTCCGGCTCGAGGTTAAGTTTTCTCCTGAGGCAACGCCGAAGGAGAAAACTTCATTAGCTCCCGAGGCCACAAGGCCGAGGGAGATAACTGTAGTATTAGTAGTAGCTAATCCCGAGAGTAGAAATACTTCGATCCATGTTTCGTATTAAATTTTATCTACGACTAGTGCACCATGGGTAATAGCTATTAAGTTTGTAAATATAAAAGTTTTACCTACAAATTCACGCAAATTAAACACCTTAAACTGATATTAAGTTACTTGATTTATTAAAATAACAATTCTTATACTAAATATATACATTTTTAATTTAATTACGTTTAGTTTGTTTTTAATTTACTTTGTATGATAACCTAAAGTAACCTTCCCGAAAAGAAGTAAACAAAACAGCTAAAAAAACAACATAATACTTAAAATTTACCTAAAAAAATACCTTTTAAGTTGGTATGACTGTTTTTTTACTCCCAAGGGAGGGAAGTAACACTTCCCTCCCTGTTATTTGCAATGTAAAGTCTACTTACAGTGCAAGTTCTATATAAAGGAAATTCTACTTTGATTGATCTAAACATGTTAACCCTAAGCTCTATCGTACTTAAACGTATACTTCTTATTCTTATACTTACTTTTACGTCCCGTAAGTCGCTTTTGCTAGTGTATTATTATGTATATGATACGCAATATAAACATTGTATCTTTGTTTAGATGCGCAGAAAGTGATTCTTTACGTACTTGAATTCGTTGCGCATGCGCGTTTCATAATTCCTCTTTTTTCCGCCCTAGTGCGGTAAAAAATAAGAATTCTTCACCTTAACGCACGATTAACGTGTTTGTTTACATTTAACTAAACTAATTTGCTGTTGGTTTAATTAAAGTAACTGTTTATATCGAGTTTTAAGTGAAAACAAATTATTGATTTTTGTAATTAGATAACGAAACAGAGGAGAACTATACGCCTCCTGAAATAATTAATACGGCACAAAATACAACTAATATATTAATGTCATCTTTTTCAAAATATAAATGCAGTAACTTGGTATTTTACTACGTTTTTATTAACTTGGTTTCTTGTTTGTTTGTTTGTTTGTCCGGTACAAATCTTGCAATCGAATTTTAACTAACATCCCGAGTAGCTAGACATTTGAAACTTTCAGAACAGCTCAGTTCGATGGCCACGGTTTAGATTCGGTGTTGGTGAGATCAGTTGTTGTTCAAAGATATGTCCTTTTATAGGTTTAAGATCAGCTCTCTCGATAGTTGTCATTTGAGTGATGTAAATAAATGCGGAACTATTTATATTTCACTAAAATTTTATTTAACAATAAAAATTATATTATCAACATTACATATTATGACTCAAAAGAAAATTAAAAAACGTAGTATATAAAAACTTTTTATCTTGTAATTATTATATCCATTTTCAGCTTAGTTGAGTTCATTTTCATTTTATCTTGAAAAATTGACTTTTTTTTCTGGGAAACGACTTAACGAATTTTATGTGTTAACTTTGTTTCCGAGGTTCCTGAAAGTAACGGAAACGGAAGCTATAAGTGATCGTTCCGCTGAACGAAATTTTGTTAGGTCTCCCAAAAATTTAGTTTTAAGGCTCTACCGCCCTTTGAGGTTAGGAAAAACAGTAAAATTCAAATAACTCTGGTTCCAAGCAAGATATCAAAAATCTAATCACAGGCTTCATTCCTAATTTTAATTCTGCACAATTTGAGCCCTATTTCAACTTCCTATTATAAATGGTACAGGCGCCATTTTGATACAACGGGGTTTATCGTTGTATTAAAATGGCGCCTGTACTATTTGTCATAGGAAGTTGAAATAAATTGTGCAAAATTAAAATTAGGAATGAAGCCTGTGATTAGATTTTTGATATCTTGCTTAGAACCAGTTATTTGAATTTTACTGTTTTTCCTAACCTCAAAGGGCGGTAGCCTTAAGATTTTATTTGTGTTTACTTTCTCACATTTAAAGCACAGGTAAATTTGATCATGAACTATTGCTCTCTAGTCTCTAGACCAGTGCCTTAGTTGATCTGACTACTGTTGGTCCCTAAGAAAGATGTGGAGACTAGACAGAAAAGAAGCAGTTGAGTTATGAACCATTAAACCAACCCATTAGTATCTGCTGTAATGTTTCTTGCATCATTTTTCTTCAATTTCTTCTCGGTTGTTGGCCTTTAATTGCTGAATGGACCAAGGAATGTTACGGTATATTTTATCTTTTAAATGCCCTTTACAGGAAGAAGTCTGGAGTAGTCATACATTTCAGAGTTTCACGAAATAATCCGTCGAGTAAATTCAAATATAAAAGTTTTAAAATATAATGAATTCCTTCGTATTTACTTTCTATAAGTTACACTATAATAATCTAATTAAATTTCACAATTTTTTGAAAGTTAGGCGAATTTTTATGGTCTAACAACTTTTGAGCCACCCTGAATGTGATGAATTAAATTACACAATGAATTAAATTAAACAATTTTAGAAATTTATGCGAATTTAATATGGTGTAACAACTTTTGTGCCACCCTAAATGTATGAGAAAATAAGAGGGAAGGTTTTTTTTTTTTTTTTTTTTTTTTTTTAAATTTTTTTTTCTTAAAATGGTTTCTCTTACGTCATCCTGCACAAGTTTTAAGGTTAATAATAAAGTTCAAGATGTCCTGAATGTTCCAATTGAAAACCACCTTTGTAAATAAGGTATTTTCAATATGGCGGATTCAATCTAAAGGATGAAAGGTGCAAGTTGAGGAATTTTTATTGCGGGACGAGAAGTTGAGAGTAGAAGGGTCACGTTTTAATTTAAACTGGTCTGGGGACGAGTCATGTATTGCTCTCTAGCGGCACTTTGTTGAACCTTGATTCCGTGAAGGATCGTNCTGAATGGACCAAGGAATGTTACGGTATATTTTATCTTTTAAATGCCCTTTACAGGAAGAAGTCTGGAGTAGTCATACATTTCAGAGTTTCACGAAATAATCCGTCGAGTAAATTCAAATATAAAAGTTTTAAAATATAATGAATTCCTTCGTATTTACTTTCTATAAGTTACACTATAATAATCTAATTAAATTTCACAATTTTTTGAAAGTTAGGCGAATTTTTATGGTCTAACAACTTTTGAGCCACCCTGAATGTGATGAATTAAATTACACAATGAATTAAATTAAACAATTTTAGAAATTTATGCGAATTTAATATGGTGTAGAAACTTTTATTCTACCCTAAATGTATGAGAAAATGGGAGTGAAGGTTCTTTTTTTTTTTTTTTTTTTTTTTTTAAATGTCTTTTTCTTAAAATGGTTTCTCTTACGTCATCCTGCACAAGTTTTAAGGTTAATAATAAAGTTCAAGATGTCCTGAATGTTCCAATTGAAAACCACCTTTGTAAATAAGGTATTTTCAATATGGCGGATTCAATCTAAAGGATGAAAGGTGCAAGTTGAGGAATTTTTATTGCGGGACGAGAAGTTGAGAGTAGAAGGGTCACGTTTTAATTTAAACTGGTCTGGGGACGAGTCATGTATTGCTCTCTAGCGGCACTTTGTTGAACCTTGATTCCGTGAAGGATCGTACACATTCTTTTAATACTGGACGGCTTGGTGTCCGCGCGGAAACCTTTATCTGCCCACACTAAACCTCCCCAGCATTCCCAAGTCTCTTCTTTGAACTTCCCAAACTGGCCAGTACTTCTTATTTCCTTTTATTCTTTCAAATATACGAATAATACATTTTAGTGAATGAATGATGGCGCAATCTTTAAATTTTGAAATATTTACAAAATCACACGTTTTAACTCTTGAATTAAAAAAATGTCTGTTGTCATTGCTGACGCGTATACGCGTCTGAGAAAAATGTCTTATAGAACCTAAACTACTGCACTGATTTTAATGGCCAGTAAAATTAGCCATTTTATTAGAGAGTGGTTTATGAATAGGAGATATGGACACCTAGTGGCCAGGGATAAAGAAAAGCTGTGCCGATTGCACGAAAAAAGAAGGATTTTGATAAAGGATGTAAGGAGGATATCCAATCTAGTCTCATGTAGATCATGGGCATGACAGTTGGCATTATTTCAATTTGTGATGAATTATAATCGAATTTACTGGCTGAGCCATGATGGCATAAAGTCAAGATGGTGGATAGTATCTTAGATGTGGATTCCGTCTAGAATAACCTAAGGAGTTCCATGCCTAATGAGATACGAGTAGAGTCCAGGACAGTTCTTATTGTTGGATTTATTTTATCATAGAACTTAAGGAGGTTCCATGTACGATAAGATAGGAGTCCAGAACAGGTCCTAATGCTGCATTTCGTCATGGAACTTAAGAAGGTTCCATGCCTGATGAAATAGGAGTAGAGTCCAGGACAGGTCCTATTGTTGGATTTTATCATGGAACTTAAGGAGGTTCCATGTACGATGAGGTAGGAATAGAGTCCCGAACAGGTCCTAATGCTGCATTTCTCATGGAACTTAAGAAGGTTCCATGCCTGATGAAATAGGAGTAGAGTCCAGGACAGTTCCTATTGTTGGATTTTATCATAGAACTTAAGGAGTTTCCATGTACGATGAGATAGGCGTAGAGTCCAGGACAGGTCCTAATGTTGGATTTTATCATTGAACTTAAGGAGTTTCCATGTGCGATGAGATAGGCGTAGAGTCCAGGACAGGTCCTAATGTTGCATTTCGTCATGTAACTTAAGAAGGTTCCATGCCTGATGAAATAGGAGTAGAGTCCAGGACAGTTCCTATTGTTGGATTTTATCATAGAACTTATGGAGTTTCCATGTACGATGAGATAGGAGTAGAGTCCAGGACAGGTCCTAATGTTGTAAGACTCTCTCACTGTTCTTAGAATCAATTAGTTTAATATTGTCCTTGGTATGCCTCCTAATTACACCATCAATCTAGCTGTGAGAATCCAATAGAATAATGGTAAGATTGGTGGGTTTATATGAGTAATTCTCCAATTGGCTGTATAAGCGTCAGCTGGTCTGCCCTTTAATTTTCAGGCACGGTAATGAGTGACCCTAAATTGTCAAAATTTGACTCCTAAATGAGCTCCAAAAATTCTAGCCTACGAACTGATCCTTTCTTTTGATATTATTGACATTTTAAAATTTGTTTGAAATTTTTAAGTGCATCCTAAGAGGAGATATCGTCTGGAGTGACACATACATATACTTATATACGCAATACACATATACATACAAAAGTAGTGTTAAATTTTAGAAATAGAATTACAATGGTCTGAAACGGATTTCCATGGCAAAAATTATTATTACAAAAATTTTGAAACCATCGTCATAGCTTAATTATCTTTGAAAATTCGCTAAAAGATCAGTACGATTAAAATTAATTTGTGTTTTTGGCCTAAATTTATGGATCTTGATATTGCTAATACAGACATTCCCTTTGTGAAGTCCTGTGTGAAGTCTGTGTCCTGTGTGTGTGAAGTCCTGTGTGAAGTCTGTGTCCTGTGTGTGTGAAGTCCTGTGTGAAGTCTGTGTCCTGTGTGTGTGAAGTCCTGTGTGAAGTCTGTGTCCTGTGTGTGTGAAGTCCTGTGTGAAGTCTGTGTCCTGTGTGTGTGAAGTCCTGTGTGAAGTCTGTGTCCTGTGTGTGTGAAGTCCTGTGTGAAGTCTGTGTCCTGTGTGTGTGAAGTCCTGTGGCCGAGTTAATGAACTTCATCCAGCCCGCTTTAGACCATCCTATACAGATGCGCTCTTCAACCAAAATGGTTGGAGATCCCTGGTTAAAATGAAATATATTCATGCAATCTTTTTTATTTATGCCTTAAAATGATATTAGAGAAATTATTAGAATTCTTTTTACTATTCTCATTAATTGATAATTAAGTAACGAAATTATCTAGGACCTTGAAGTAAAAAAATGGTTTGATTGAAAAATAAATACATTTGTAAAATAATTATGTTTTTGGTATTAAAATTGTAATTTATTCCAATCTTTTATTTTTATTGTGTGACCCATTTATATATATGTATACACCTTTTATTTGATTATTTCGAATTTATTGGACCTTGATTTTGCCCAAAGTATGCCCCCTCATTAGACTTTTTTTGTGCTGTGTGTTTTTGTGTTGTTTTTTGTATTTACCTGTATCTTGTATGTGTCTGTTTAGTTATGTCCCCTTGACGGGGTTAAAGCCATTCTCATTGGTCCTGCCTATGTGTCCTCCCATGTCGCCAAGGTGGCGCATCACGCGGTAAGATTTTTCCCTACATCACATATTCCATCTTTGTTTGCTCTACATTTTATTTGTTTATTTTATTATTTTATTTTCTTAGAGTTTGTATAATTTCTGAGTTGACTGAAATATTTTAATGTTATGTATTTATTTTATTATCTATAATTAATAAATAAATTAATAATTAATTCAACTTATTATACATCTATTTATTATTATTTGCCATAAGTATCATTGTAAATTTGATACAGTGTGATATATTTAAGGATCTTAGATAGTATATGAGGTGTAACCAATGCACTGTAGCTCTGAGAACATAGATATTACTAAAGTAGGCATTGGGACACTTGATCCAGACATGAGGGGATGAAATGTCATGCTTGGACTGAGATGGTTAGAGGTTTTACATATTAATAAGTATAAAATAAACCTAAATTCCCAAAGAACTAACATGACATTATTGAACTCTATTTTTGATACTATTAGAGTTATTTAGAGATTAAAAACACTAAAATGAAGCTCTAAAACAAAAGCTAAAAAAAGAGTAGCACCAAAACCAGTTAAATGTTTATAATTTGGACCGACTGCCTTTATTTTGTTACTATGCAGTAGATTGGTATCATACATTATAATTATATTAGTTCTAAAATAAATTAGACCTATAGTCCAGGAGATAGCGTGCAAAAAAGTGTCTGACTAACATCAAGCTAGCATTTTGCATACAAGTTAATCTTTTAGCGCCTTTTACGAATATGTGGTCGGCTAAGTTCGTCTGCGGGACATAGCTTGGCAGTAGGCGTTTGAAAAAAAGAAACCGGTGGAGAGCGGCTATGTCTCAACAATTATGGTGGACAATGTGATTTTCATGTTCCTGAGTTCAGAATTAGTTAGTAGACCGAAAATCAAGTTTATGTTAGTTTATCCCTTGACAGTTGACTACGTTGATTTTTAGTAATATTTGAATAACTAACCTATCAATTGTGAAAATAGCATCGATTTGATTCTCGGTCTACTAACTAATTCTGTACTAAGGATCGTGAAAATCATACTGTCCACCATAATTGGTGAAACACGGCCGCTCTCCACCAGTTTGTTTTTTTCAAACGCCTACTGCCAAGCTATGTCCCGCAGACGAACTTAGCCGACCACATATTCGTAAAAGGCGCTAAAAGATTGACTTGTATGCAAAATTCTAGCTTGATGTTAGTCAGACACTTTTTTGCACGCTATCTCCTGGACTACTATAATCATGTTAGATTACAGAGACAACACTTTTAATTGTTACTGTAGTTCAGAGCTCTGGGATCACTATATTGTACAACCGTCACTATAATCGTGGATAGATTATACATAGTAAAATATTGTAGTATGGAAAAAACTTAATAAAATAAGTTTAATTAATATTAACTATAGAAGATCATTAAAGAAAATTGATGATTATCCATCATCATCTCTAGTGATACATTGCTACCTTCCTGAGCTTACCACGAGGTTCCGGATTCGATTCCCGACTACGGTAAGTGGCCCCACTCTCAGGTAGCTTAAAACTTTGTTGACAAAGCGACCGTTCTAAACAAGTAGTTTTCTTGCCGACTCATTTAGCTCACATGATAATTTTTAACTCGGTCATTGAAGAACGCTAACCAAAGTTTTAGTTGTTTCTACTAATCGCGGCCACTAATTTTTGTTTCCACCTTCCCCCAGTGAACTAAAAATCTTTATAAAACCATTTAATATGTGAAGCTAGGTACCTATTTATCTCCTGTTAAAGAATACTTACGTGCTGCTCATTCGTTCTCTTGCTGTCACCTAAATATATATTTATAGACCGCTTGCTTCAAGTAAAAAGACCTAGTATTCAATGAAACATACCTAGTATTCAATTAAACAGCCCTAGTATTTAAGTAAACAGACCTAATATTCAATTAAACATACCTAGTATTCAATTAAACAGCCCTAGTATTTAAGTAAACTGACCTAATATTCAAGTAAACAGACCTAATACTCAAGTAAACCGACCTAATATTCAATTAAACATACCTAGTATTCAATTAAACAGCCCTAGTATTTAAGTAAAC